>WITN01000420.1:0-74558 GCA_015025155.1 Lactarius quietus | reverse complement strand
ACAAGGACTTGCCAGCAGTCATGCGGTCACTGCCGCCATGGGTGTGTGTGGAGAAAATAATCGTGAGAACCACTGACCAATTACCCTCAGCTCGTGACGCGTGACGCAGATAGGAAAGATCTCGATCTCGACATAGTCCGACCAGACGACTATTATGTCGCCCACTTTTCTGCGTCTGGTCGTGGACCATCATTTTGGCGGGCCGCGTCCAAGTTCCGAGTCATGTACTAAGGGCAATGGGTGTTATAGAAGCTGTTACTGTATTCCGGTAGGGGTGTGTGTACAAAAGAGTGGTGCTGTATTAAAGAATGGAACATTGCCGTAACAAACCCACGAGCCGTGCGAGGTCCGTCGTCTGCCACACGCCCGCCGTGCCTTGGAAAATCACTGCGGATGCGTCTTGCGGTCAGAAGCTGACTGTCACGAAACCGTTCTAGAACGAAGTCAAGAGAGTATGTCAGGGAAGAAACATGGTATGGGTTAAAGAATACGCACGAAATGCCTCTTCTGGCATGAGGCAGTTCCGTTTGGCAATCGTCGCCATCGGTGGAATGGCCGTCCACTAAACAATGCCCATCAGCGGGAAGTTCGATCGAGTTCGATCCGACGAGTGAGTCGGCCTGCGAAGAGAGGCCTAGGTTGTCAAGACCCTGAGGTGTCGGTTTATCGCTCGCCTGGAGAAAGTCTCAGCGACGGAAAGACGAGAGAAATATCAACTGCGACTCGAAATTACCTTGGTGTTGTAGTATTGGGGTTTCTGCTTCCCATCGGACTTGCCTTTCTCCCCAAAGTAAGGTTGCTTCTGTATGTGGGACTTCATATCAGGCTTTGGTTTCTCGAGCTTGGTCTTTGACCATGGATTAGGCTTCTCCTCAGGCTTAGTCATATCTGGGTAGGGCAGCGGACGCAGGGGAGGAGGTGGCGGTAGCGCTGGGTACGATTTCACCTGACGCTTGTACTTTCCTTCTTTCAACGCAGGCTTGGACCTCTCTGTGTAGGGTTCCGGGGACCAGTCCGAATGGGCAAGTCTTCTCCTCTGGGGAGGGTTTCTCCAGATAGGGCTTCGGAGCTGGCGCAGGCGGATAGGACTTCTCGGGCTTGGGATTATCCACTTTCGGCGCAGGCGGTGGTGACAGAGGAGCGACGTAGGGATTCTCCACGCTGGATGGCAGGTAAGGCTTCTCCGTATAAGACTTCTGGGGCGGAGGGGTGAGATAAGGCAGGCTCTTGTAAGGGATCGCTTTGGATTCGTCGTGGCAAGGAGGCGGTCCTGTGGGCATCGCCACAGTAGAGATGGACAGACCGACGGCGGTGTAGACGGATAAAGCGTGGAGACGCATGACGAAGAGTTGGACTAGTGATGAACGGAAGAAAGAGCACGAATGGGCACCACATAAATTGATACCTCGCCTCTCCTACTTTATTCATTTGGGATCATCGTATTCCTGTGCCCAGTTTGGGGTCAACCACCAACGACGGTCGACAGCTCGCTTCTTATGAATATAAGCACATCGTAGATTCCGTCGTGTATGAGCGAAGATTCTCTCTTGTTTGTGTTTTCGTGTTCATAGGGGCACAGAAATCGCTGCTCGGGGCTCGGACGACAATCGTACAGCGAGAACTTGACATGAGTGGGTTCAGCGTGGCGGGCAAGGAATCACCATGTCAGATCTAGATTGGCATATCCAATCCAAAAGGCTTACGCGTCGTAAGTGTGCCGCAGTGTATTGACGTCACCGAAAGACCGTATTCTCGCACGAGCAGGATATCCAGTGCCGCTAGTCCGCTTCCACAACTCAGCCGCATTCGGTGTAGAAACTATCACATAAGACCGCTTCAGAACGCGATTTAGGGGGAAAGAGTGAGAACCCAAGTCGATGAGCAAGTCTCGATCTTCCGGTGCATGTATGCGTGTACATAGCATGAGCGCAATGGATCCGACGTAAATGCACGCGGATGTGCCGGGAAAAAAACACTGTGCTCGCGAAGTCATACCAGTCATGATCGCAGGACCGAAAAGTACTTGAAGTAGACAGCAAGAAACAATCGAAATTGAACCGATTGGTACAGCGTTATCGATGCGCATTGAGTTGAAAATTTATACATTTATAGCCAGCATCAGAGTCGATGTGAGAGTAGAATGAGTAACATGGGCGGACTCCCCGGTGGTGGCGTGGGGTTGAGCAGATTACATAATTGTCCAGCCGCTGCTAACGCCGAACAACCTAAAAGCCGAGCGAACTTTACGTGACAAGGCCGCGGAATCCTCGAGTTTACTTTTCCCAGCTGCCAGCTACATTCAATGGATGTTCCTCTCCGCCGAATTTTATCCCCACACCTGTGCTATATATGAGCTGGCCCACTTATCGCCTCCAATGACACGTAGTACCTCTGCAAGGCACTAACCCCAAGCCACTGGCAGTGAATCTCTAAGTCACACCATGTCGTCGAAACAACTATACGCACCCCCTCCGACTCCTGCGTCTAAGCTCGCCCGCTACCGCACCCTCTCGCCTCTTGCAGGTGTCCGTGTTTCGCCACTATGCTTTGGAGGGATTGGGCATTGGGGACAAATGGCAAAAGTATGGCTTGGGCTCCATGGACAAGGAAACCTCGTTCAAGCTTCTTGACGCGTACTTTGACCTTGGCGTGAGCTATTCGCATACCGTTTTTCGCGTGACTTGGGGCTGAGACCGATTTCACCAGGGAATTTTATCGACACGGCCAATCATTAGTAAAGTTACATGCCCGTTGGGAGCTCTGGACTGACTGACGTGTACTTTTGCTTGTTCTACAGTCAGGATGGGGATTCCGAGGAATTCATTGGGGAATGGGTTGAAAACCGCGGTGTCCGGGACCAGCTCGTCATTGCCACCAAACCAAAGTGCATAAGCCTACGCCTCAATTTGTTTTGTTTCGGCCACGCTGATAATACGCGTTCACTCCAGTACACGGCAAACTACAAGCGTGGCCAAGATGACATTACCCATCAGGTGAACTATACCGGAAATCACGTCAAATCGCTTCACATCTCCGTCCACGATTCGCTCAGGAAGCTACGCACGTCCTATATCGATGTCCTCTACGTACATTGGTGGGATTACAATACTTCTGTTGAGGAAGTCATGAACTCTCTTCACATCCTCGTCCTTCAAGGCAAGGTTCTCTACCTGGTATGTCTGTGCCCTACTCCAATCTATACATGCCTTTCTGAATGCCTCGACTTATAGGGAGTCTCAGATGCTCCAGCTTGGGTAGTTGCCAAGGCGAACCAGTACGCGAGGGATCACGGAAAGACGCCTTTTGCGGTTTATCAAGGTAAATGGAGTGTCCTAGAACGCTCCTTTGAGCGCGACATCATCCCTATGGCACGTTACGAAGGACTTGCGCTTGCACCATGGGGCGTCCTTGCTGGCGGGAAGATCCGAACTGATGCGGATGAGGCACGCAGGCGGGAGAGCGGCGAGAAAGGGCGATCGGTCTTCTCGAACTGGGAGCGGAATGAGGAAGAGAGGAACATGAGTCTTGTGTTGGAGGAGGTTGCGAAAGAAGTTGGCGTTGAGGGTATCACCGCTGGTGCGCACTCATCTCATTAATTGCGAGAGCGACTGCTAATGTAGTGGGCTATAGTTGCGATTTCGTACCACCTTCTCAAGATGCCGTTTGTCTTCCCCATCATCGGCTGCCGCAAGGTCGAACATTTACGGGAGAATGTGAAGGCACTGGACATCACCCTGACACCAGAGCAGATCGAAAAGATCGAGAATGCGACAAAGTTTGAAATTGGCTTCCCGTTCAATACCTTCGTAAGTCGAGTTGTTCCTTTGACCTTCGAACCCTACCAACTGGATACCAAGGGAACTGGCGCGACCCCTTCTTTTGGTGTCTCCTCGACGACCGCACATACAGACCAAGTGCCTCTGTCGCAAGCGATCAGGCCGTCCAAAGATTGAGTAATGTGTCGAAAATATCAATGTTAGCTGCATAATCCGGTTTCCATGAGTAACCTATGGTCCGTCAAACGGCAAACTTTTGGCGGGTCCCTCGGGACGGAGATGTCCCACGCACGTATAAGAACCTACATATCGGGGCCTCAACTCTTGCGACTTGTGATTCTGTTCCCTGTGGGTTAAGTTTAACGTGCCCTCACTGGCGTTGTATGCGACTAAATTCGTCATTTGTTAACTTGTAAGGTCGTCATAATTGTATGGCGTTTGTATGGCGTCCAAGGCATGGTGGGAAATCCGGCTTACGATGGAGGACACAAAGTTCAAGGTGTTTGAAAGAGTTTAATGTATTGTTAGCGCAAGCCGTTTATAGATAAGAAGGGAAATCGAGAGACAAGACTTACAAAGTGGCGATTTTAGAGTACACTATAACTTCAGATACTTTTGAAAATCAGGTAGCGGTGTTACCGACAGAAATCTTGCTTGTATGGACCTTGGTGACCTTGGTATGTTTGGTGCGGACAGGTCGTTGCCCCTCCGCACATGCATTGATCGCCATCACACAGAACAAACAGAGGGACCCGTTCCACGCTGTCCACGTCTCATGCGTAATGAATCCCTACAGTACCCGTCCAAAAGCAGTTCAAGCTCCGCAGAAGTAGTACGTCCTGCACGATGCAGTAATATCCCTAAATTTGGTATTCCATTGCCCACACCAACAGGGAATAGCAAATGCATGCTACGTTGAGGTTCCACTGTACTTTCACAATCCTAGTACTTCGACCTAGCCTTGGAACGTGAAGTAGCGTGCGATCAATAGTATTCTTTCAGGAAGAGTTAGTATTTTAAGTACCAAGGAGATGCCCCCGATCCTAAGGCCGTTCGCGAGGGAGAGAGGTGTGTTCTTGCGGCGTAGTTCCGCAACGCAGCTATCGCAAACGTAGGCAAAAGTAGTTTCAGCAGCGTCCGGTTATAACAAGCTTGCGGAGCGATGAAGTGCATCAGGAAAGAGCGAGGTCTTTACAGGTGGCTTTGGTGACTTGAGAAAGTGAAAAAAGTGTTTGAAGCCGTAAAAGTTATGAAGACCCAATGACTTTGCTATGCTGGGTCCATTTTCTTGGGAAAGCGCATACTGTCTTTTCAAAGCCAACAGCACTTGATCAAGCCGGTAAAGACCTCAGCCCGAAGTCCTATAATCTCTTTCTTAAACCCCGATGTATACTGTTGTAAACATAGAAAAATTGTATTCATTCGCGATGGCCTACTCGAATTCAAATGGCTAGTACATGACAAGAATCACTATCTACGATACATCCTCCAATAACCCAAGGAATGACATCCGAGTCACAGCTACTCATCGATGCATCATCCGGATGAATTCCTTCATGTCCACTTCCCTCGCCGTCTCCTGATTCGGATTCGACCAACTTACTACCCCCCAGTACTGGTGCCAGGTCCCTCATCTCCGCTTCCTTCGCTTCTTGGCCGACATGTCTTCAGTGTCACCGAGGTGCTGGCGAGGCTGGTACCGGCGTGCCAGTCGGTACGGCACTGAGTGATAATGGTTAAGCCCGATGGTGCTGGCGCATTGTATGGGTGGTGGGTGGGAATGATGGCGATGTTGTGGCCATTGTTGTCCTGCCACGTTGTGACATGAGACGAAAAAAGAAAGAAAAAAGAAAAAATGTATCTGCAAGTAGGTTGGCGGCAATGTGGCTAAGGTAGATGGTGGGGTGGCAGTGGTAAGCAGGCAGCATTGCGGCAACAGTGGAGTGGGGTATCGAAGGGATCGGTGTTGTAGAACAGGAGTGGCCCACAAACGCATGACATGAACGGTGTTACGTGCGAGGTGCACGTGAGCCTGACTTAGGCACGTAAGACAAACGCGGTGACTCAGCGGCTCGAATAACTCTAGCACGGAGGCAGAGTATCGTCTCAACGCTCGAAGGCGGAGTCTTCACTTTTGACGCGGTCCGAAAGGACGAATAGAGAGAGAGACCGAACTTTGATAACAAGGTGAGAAGAGTACAAGAAATCCAAGCTATCGACTACAACAGTCGATAGCTTCCTTATATCCTACTAGTGGGATCCGCCTTCGTCAGCGAGACCGCCACTACTACTATCTGCTAAGTAATCGTCCACAGGTATCAGTCATCGTATAGTAACACATCAGTCAGCGTATCAATCAGCGTATCAGTCATCCCGTTGTATCGTACAGTAAGCGTTCCATCAGTCATGCATCAGTACCGTAAGAGCCCTCCTAGATCACATCCCATCGCTTATGGGTTAGGTCAGATACTTACTATGACCCGGGACGTTACATCACCCCCTTCACAAGGGTGAGCGCCCTCGCTCTACTACCCAATTTGGTACCGCAGTCAGTCCGACGTCTGTCTCGTGTTCATCGCGTATCCTCAAAATTGCATGGGCCCTCCCCAACCGCTTTGCTGAATGCCGCGCGCGGTCAACGTGCACGAAGATGTCATCTTCGAGCTTCTTGATTGCCGCTTCCAGCTCCTTGATGACCTCCTGAGACGCGCGGTAGCGCCTCACTTCAGCCGCGAGAGAGATATCTCCCAGCCGAGCGAGAGCCTCGTCTACCTGGCGCCGTCCCCGGAAGTCAGCGCAAAGATACTGGAGATCTTCGCGGGAGTACTCAGCTGCGGGTCCCATATCCCGACACGGCTCAGCGTGGATGTCTCCTCGGTAGATGGCCGAACCTCGCCCCATCGTCCCGAACACCTCGGGGTTGTCGAGCATCCTTACTCGTACATACCTGGCGGGGATGCGTCGACCCTCATGCTCGATCACCATGGGTACCCAGTTCATCCCGTTGTTGAGGACGAAGCCGCCGGGGGTAGGCGATAAGGCACGGACAGGGCGCCTCGGCGCATGCGCTCGGCGCGTATTGACGGGTGATGAGTCTCGTGCTTCGGCATAGGAAGGTAGCCCTCGCATGGCATACCCTTCCTCCGCAGTCGGTCCATAGACGACAGCAACCGGAGGTGCTCGCCTTTCGTCATCCATGGTTTCTTCGGTAACGTCTGCTTCTTCGATGGTGACTCGGGGGGGAATGCGCATAGGTGCGCAGTGGCAGTAGCTCTGGGGGTTGTCACATCTTGTGCAGATGACGTGGGCGTCGTGGTAGGAGCTGTCAGAGGACTCGTCACTGTCGTAGCGATCGACAGCGGTGGTGGATGTGAAGGCGGTGGAGGGCTGGAGGATACTTGCCTCATCAGCCGTTGTATCCTCATCCGTCTCTCCTTCGGCGTCATTCTCGTCACTTGATCGAGCCGCCAGGAGTCCATCACCTCCTTCAACAGCCCGTAGTCCTTCCTCATCCGCCTCCACTCTTCCGCTTGCGGGTGTGGGGAATCGCCGGCGAGCCTCGGCCAGGTCTCGCTCTTGTTGTTCTCGCTCGTCTCTGTCTTGTTCTGCAACTGCTCGGACCTGTTCAATGGCGGAGCAGAATGGGTCGTCCACATTGTTGGACGTGTCGTAGGTGTCGAGGGTGTTGATGGGAGGGAAGTCAATGGTGATTGTGGTAAGTGGGACATTGGCCATTGTAGTGGGGGATAATGTTTTGGTTCGTCCAATAGCCGCTGTTTTTATGTGAATTTCGGCTTTCGGATTGGACTGTGAGAACTTCCTTATCTCCTCTTCCGCATGGACATCATTCCACGGGACCCATTGGTTGTCCGAGTCGGGATAGCCCTTCCATTTGATGAGATACTGGAGCTTACGCCCCCTTCCTTGTCTTCTGGAGTCTAGTACCTTTTCGACTTCATATTCTTCCACGTCCTCCACTAATTCTGGTGGTGGGCGCTGATAGTTTGCGCCGTGAATCAGCGTTTCTTTGTAAGGCGTAAGGAGATCTGTGTGGAATACGTCATGGATGCTCCACTGTGTGGGAAGTTCTAGCCGGTAGTTGACAGGAGACATCACCTGGACAATCCTGAATGGTCCGTGTCGCCTGGGCGCAAGCTTCGTTGTTGGTTGATTAGTCCGCAGGTGACGTCCTTCTAGCCACACTCGGTCTCCTATTTGATACTTAGGGGTGTCACGATGTTTGATCCATGACTGTTGCGCTCGGCGCATTTGCTCTTGTGCCTGATGTCTTATCTCTTTCAATTGTTCCAGTCGGGCCGTGACCTGTGGTATGGGTGATGTTTTATCCGTCCAATTAGTGTGTGGGTGATATCCCATCAACAACCTAAATGGGGTTTCACGTGTTGACTCGTTGACCCAATTGTTATGCGCGAATTCGGCCAGCGCAAGGTGATCGGCCCAATTGTTCTGTCTTTCGTTGGTCCAGAACCGGAGGTATTGCTCTAGCCACTGATTCGTTCGTTCTGATTGTCCGTCTGTTCGTGGGTGGTAAGCGGTCGAGATGTTTTGTTGTATTCCCAAGAGTCGGCATAGTTCTCTTGTGAATTTAGACGCAAACCGGGGGTCTCTATCGCTGATCAATTTTGTGGGTAGCCCAAATCTTGCGACTACGTGTTTGGCGTATAATGCTGCTGTCTCTTCGCCTGAGATCTCTTCTTTGCACGGTATGAATATTGATGCCTTCGAACAGTCGTGATCAGTGACTGTGAGTATTGAGTCGTACTCCCTTGACATTGGGAGTTTGGTGATGAAGTCTAACGCTACTACCTCGAATGGTGTTGCTTCGGGTTTTGGGAATATCGGGTGTAGCGGCGCTTTTGTCTTTTGCGTGTTGACCTTATGTCGTTGGCATTCAGCACATCCTCGTACATACTCGGCGATGTCTTGTTTCATTGTGGGCCACCAGTAGTGACGCTCCACTGTTTGGGTCGTTCGGCTTATCCCTGGATGTCCGTGAATAGGTGGGTCATGATGTGTGGAGATTACTTCTCTGATTTCTCCTGGTGTTCCCGTGATAACTAGCCTTTGTCCTTGATACCACCAAAGCCCCTCCGCTTTGGTCAGTTTATGGGGGTCGACCCACTTGCGTATCTTTTGCTCATCTTGCTGCGGTTGGGTGGCCATTGCTCGTACGAACAACTTGTTTGGTAGAACTGTGACGTTCTCGTTGTCCTTTTCTCCTTGATTGTAGTCGGCGCGTCTCGAGAGTGCGTCAGCTCTTCCGTTTGCTGTTCCTTTGACGTGGTGTATCTCGAAATTGTATTCCGCTAATTCCAGTACTTCTCTTGCAATTCGTCGGCTGATCTTCTGTGGATCTCGCCAATACCGAAGGTTGAGGTGATCTGAAAATATGCGTACTTTGTGTGTGGATCCAGCCAATAGATGCCGCCAGTTCCTCAATGCTTTTACTATGGCTAACAACTCCAGGTTGTATATGTCGTAGTTGCGTTCCGCGGCGTTGAGTGTGGCCGAATAGTACCCCACTGGGTGTCGTTTTCCATCCGATTTCTTTTGTAGTAGTACTGCTCCTACTGCGAATCCTGATGCATCTACTTCTAGATCGAATTGCTGTGTTTGGTCCACGTGGGCTAGTATGGGTTCCGTCGTGACCCGTTGTTTGAGTGTGTCGAATGCTGCTTGATGTCTTGTGGTCCATTGCCACGGCTCGTCTTTGCGCGTTAGTTCGTTCAGTGGTTTAGCGATGTTTGCAAAGCCTCTGATGAACTGCCTGTAAAAGTTGCAAAAACCGAGGAAGGATCGTACGTCTTTTACTGATGAGGGAGATGTCCAGTCGCGAACACCCGAAATTTTGATAGGGTCCATACGTGTTACCCCCTCTTCAAGGATTACCCCCAGGTAATCAATACTAGGGGCGTTAAATACGCATTTCTCTGGTTTGAAAAAGAGGTCATGGTTCTGAGCGACTTCCAGGACATCGCGAACTGCTTTCTGGTGTTGTTCCAGAGTGTTGTGTTGCCGTTTTGTGGCGATTGCGATGTCATCCATGTAGACCCTAATGGTTGTGCCATTGGGCTCGTGTTTTGCTATTGTCGGTTGGTATATTTCGTTCATGAAACTTTGGAACGTTGCTGGTGAGTTGCACAGCCCAAAGTACATGACGGTTGGTTCGAAGAGTCCGCGTCGTGTTTTGAACACGGCTTTGTGTTCGTCTCCTTCTTTGATTCGTATGTTGTTATACCCCTGTCGAACGTCCAGTTTGCTGAATATCTGGGCTCCCCCTAGATCTCGGATGAGGTCATCGATGAGGGGGAGTGGGTATTGGTTTCGTATTGTCCACTCGTTTATGCGTCGGTAGTCCTGTACAGGCCGTAGCTTTCCGTCCTTCTTTTTGATAAAGAAAAATGACGATGCGTACTGGGATTTCGAGGGGCGTATATATCCTTTCTCTATTTGTTCGTCAATGAAGTCATCCAATGCTGCGTCTTCTACCCTGGTCATGGGGTATATTTTGCAGTCAATGACTTCTGGCGCCCCTTTTTTGAAGTCTATTGCGTGATCGCAGCTTCTTTTGGGCGGAAACCTCTTCGACTCTTGTTCGCTGAATACTTTGGCGAAACTTTGGTATTCCGGTGGTATTTTGACCTCCGTAGTGTATTGCTTGGCATCCACGGCGAGTTCTACCGCTGATCTTCTTCCATATACTTGTTCCTCCAGGGTTATCACGATTTGTTCTTTTGTGTCTTCTGTGAACATTCGTGATATTTTCGTGTCATTTGTTGTTTCCGTTAGTAGTTTGGCTAGTACTGCTTTCCGGTCGTTTGGGTTTACTGTTCGCAACACTATAGGAAGTTGTTTTTCATCTATAGTGGCGTGGCGCCAGCTAAACCTTGGTTCGTAAGCGGCGAGCCATGGATATCCTAGTAGGACGTCTTCTTTTCCTATGTCAGTGATGAGGAATCTCATCTCTTTCTTGGTTTGTCCTGTTTCCACATTGAGCATGAGGTAGTGCGTGATCTGCCCTGCTTTATTAGTGGTATCGTCGATGTTATAGATGTTTTTGGGCTTATCTAATGCCCGTTGTCCCAACCCCATCCTTTTTACGAAGTTTGGATGTATGAAGTTGTCAGTGGCACCGGAGTCCACTAATGCTTTGATGTCGGCCATGTTATAACTTGCACGAATTGATACCGGTACTCGCATAGAACGGTAGCGCATAATGTACACAGAGTTACAACGTATTGCCCTCACCCAGGCCGCCGGGTTTAGGCGTTTCCAAAATCCTGTCCCATCAGTTGTTGCAGGACCAGGTCCTTGACTTCTTCATCGTCCCCTGCTACTCCTCGTAACCATTCCGCTGCCTTCTCCTCTTTGGTTAGCGCGGATTCTGTGGTTCGTGCTTGTATTTCTCGTCGTCTCCTTGGTTGTCTGCAGTCACGGCTGATGTGACCCATCTTTTGGCAGTTATAGCACTGTGTTTGGCTATGGTCTCGCTTGAATTGTCTCTGGATAAACCCCCCTCTCGGTGGGAATGGTGGTTGCGGTGGTTTGGTGTTTCTTGGGTGGTTTGCTAAGATTTCCTCCGCTCCTGCTAGTCGTCCTCGTACATGGTCTGCTGATGTGTCCATTCGGTCATCATTCTGGAGTGGTGCGAGCAACTTAGCTAGTGCTCCTCCTGTGGTTCGTCCTGGTTTGAAGGCGTCAAGGTTTCCCCTAACGGTTTGCATGTGAATCCATTTCTGCTGCCTCTTTAGGGCAGATTCCCTCCATTCTTCGTAGTTTCGGGGGTCGTCATGTTGATACATGGTTTCGTATAATGCTCTTGGCAGTCCCCTGGTGAAGTATTTGAGCGTTTGCTCCGCGTTGATGTTGTACCCCGCGTGTCGAACGAGTTGTTCGAATAGGGCAATGTAATCGTCGATTCTTCCATCCTTCATGTGTATTCCGGCGTCTAGTTGTGCTTGTGCGCGTTCCTTGCTGAGGACGTCGCCGAACTGCCTTTGGAAGGCGTTGAGCAGGTTTTCCCATAACCTGTTGTCGAATTGATTGGTCCCCGTGGCCACTTCGTTTACGAGCCATCGGCTTGCGGACATTACCCATTGGTTAACCGCGTTTCCCTGTATGTATGTTAAAAATAACATAGCTTTCTGGTATTTGTTCAGCATTGCTGAGTGGTTTGCGTTGACTCCTGCGTAGACCTCCCATTGGAGGATAAAGGCTTCGGCTTGCGATCTTTGCCCTGTGAATGTAGGTGGTGGGTTACCGATGAATTTGTCGTTCCCCCCTTGATGTGCGTTATGGGCTACGGCAGGTCCTGCCAGGGGTGGTTCTCCTCCTCCTCCTGGCGGTCCTCCTCCTCCTGGCGGTCCTCCTCCTCCTGGTGGTCTTCCTCCTCCTGGCGGTCCTCCTCCGCCTCTTGGCGATAGTGATCGTAATGGTGGGAATGGCCTATTGTCAGGCGATGGTACTCGGTTGCGATTGAGCCTGAACTCGTAGAACATATTAGTTCCTTCAGGGATGCTTGGTGCGTCAGGGACGTCTGGTCCCATGGCTCGGTTAACGGCCTCCATATCTTCTGGTTGTATTTGTTGGACGTGACCTGTCTGTTCGTTGATGACAAGTCGGGGTGGCAATACTTCTGTTTGAGTAGTCATGTAGCTATATGGCATTCCTCTGATTGGTTCGGGAATATGCAACTCAGCTGTTTGCGCGGCTAGCGCGTCCACTTCTGGTGACTGTACCGCGATTTCTTCGGGTTCTGCTACCTCACTGTGTGGGGTTGGCGATCGTTCGCTGGTATGGCTTGATATTGCCGGTGTTGTTTCTCGTAGTTGGAATTCGGTCCTTGGTGGTTCCGAATCAAGGGTGTCTTCTTGGCCGTCTATGGGCCCTTGTTGGTCGATTGGTCGTGCGTCGACGAGTGGCACATTGATGTGTAGGTCGTCGGCTGCTGGTCGTGTCGCTTCAAAGTAGTTGTTTGTGTTGCTCCACCTGAGCTCGACCCAGCAACAGCGTTCTTTGTTGAATACTACGGGATGAAATCGTTGTGCGGTAGCTGCTTCTGCGTAGTATCCTGTGTTGTTTTCCTCGGATCTTCTGGTGTCTGGTACGTGTCGCCACCTTACTCGTCCTATAAGGTAACGAGTGGGTGCGTCCCGTTCTCTTGCTTCGATACGATAGGGTACAAAGTCCCAGCCGTCTTTCGTGTTGAGAGTCGCCACGGCGTTTGATGAGTATGAAGAGCTTGGATTTAATGTTACGTGCGAGGTGCACGTGAGCCTGACTTAGGCACGTAAGACAAACGCGGTGACTCAGCGGCTCGAATAACTCTAGCACGGAGGCAGAGTATCGTCTCAACGCTCGAAGGCGGAGTCTTCACTTTTGACGCGGTCCGAAAGGACGAATAGAGAGAGAGACCGAACTTTGATAACAAGGTGAGAAGAGTACAAGAAATCCAAGCTATCGACTACAACAGTCGATAGCTTCCTTATATCCTACTAGTGGGATCCACCTTCGTCAGCGAGACCGCCACTACTACTATCTGCTAAGTAATCGTCCACAGGTATCAGTCATCGTATAGTAACACATCAGTCAGCGTATCAATCAGCGTATCAGTCATCCCGTTGTATCGTACAGTAAGCGTTCCATCAGTCATGCATCAGTACCGTAAGAGCCCTCCTAGATCACATCCCATCGCTTATGGGTTAGGTCAGATACTTACTATGACCCGGGACGTTACAAACGGGAGCAGAGAGCAGCAGTGTCATGGCCGCGGTTATCCTGCACCGGTTGGGATGGAGATGAGATGGGGAAAAAGGGAAAGAAAAAAAAAAGTATCCATTATGAGAGGCAGAATGTGTGATGTTTGCGGTTGTGGAGTATGATGCACACTGGTTGAGTCAATGAGAGGCCTGGCGGTAGAGTGGGAATGGGGGGACGGAAAGAATGAAGGGGAACAATGGTATGAACTTGGTAACGAAGGCGTCGAAGGGAGGAAAGGAAGCTTCCCACAATTTGACCTATCAATGAACAATGAGAATTTTTTTGGATGAAGTCACCATGCCGGCTGACAAGCCTATTCATATAACGCAGTGAGAGTATCCCATATACAGTCGATATGGTGTATTGGGGTATATTGTTGGTGAATATATTTTTCAAGTGGCTGTGAGTTCAATTCCTGCTTTGAACTTTTTTTGACCGTGATTAGTATGTAGCAATTTAAATACTACTCATATGGCACTGGGTGAGGGAAGAAGTTGTGGTTGATGTGGTGTATCGGTCGGGTAACTACTAAGTTCTATTTTTGCCCTTGGTCGAGTCGAGGGTTCGATTCCTCAGCTGAACTTTTCTTTACATCCTGATTAGTAATCTATGAGCTACCTTACAACCGGACTCGGACTCTTACAACGACAATGACAATGACGTTGTGACTAAGACCCCGACATGTCGACAATGACCGGGACGGGACCGGGCGATGTTCACGGCGACGACCGTGCTGAAGTGACGATGAGGTGGCCACCCGATGACCATGACTACGACAACAAGCTGACTGCGACCGCTGTGACAATGACACGACAACGACGACAGCTGCAGCAGTAATACCACATCCATGCATCGATGACGGCCACGACGACAGCTGCGAACGACAGAGGTCGTGATGACCACCATGGCCACAACGTCAACGGTGACAGCGGCGATGCAACAACGTGAGCGTGGTGGGCACGATGGCGATGACAGGAGTGGTGTGGCGAGTGGGACACAGGTTCCAGTATATCTACTGTGGTTGCAGTTATACTACCTGTCTTATACAAATTACATGCTGTCTTTCCCAAAGCCCTTATAGAAGTGAAAGTCTTTGAACTCTGAAGCCGAAGTCCAAAAAAGATAAAAAAGCCACTTAAAAAAAGCCGAAGCCCTCAAACCCCGAAGCAGAAGTGTATAAGCCACCCAACTCCAAAGCCAAAGACCATGCTGTTTCCCTGATGTGGCATGCCCTCTGTGAGAACTCGCACGGGATGCGGTTTAAGTATGGACATTTTCACGTTTTCTCCAAGTTGGACACGCAAACCTCCTGGAGGTCTGCAGGGAAAACAGACCAGCACAGACACAGCCTTCACAAAATTCTCCGTACTGAAGGAGACATGGCCAGAGGTGCCACTGGCTCGGTGCCACCGATTGTAAAACATCATCTGTGTTTTCAACATCTCATCTTCTCTTCGTGCTAACCAAATAGTATCGTCCGTAGACCACGCCCTTTATCAAGCAGTCACACACCAAGCAGTACTACTACATTTAAGTGGCGGGGGGACTTTTCTATGTACAAAATACCGTGCTCAAATACCATCCGATCTTGGCCTGGAGGGAACGCGAGATAGCGCTATGATGTCTTCAGAGCCATCAAGCTTAAAGAGTTGGATTCTAGACTTCGTATGCCACATCCTCCGCGAGTTCTATCCCGGTCGGCTGCGAACAGTGGTTAGATTTTGGTGGATCGGTGAATACAGCAGAGTCAGTAGCTGGCTGACAAAGTTCAGTTCCCTCGAGTTCACTGAACTTGCCAGGAGGGGAGAAGAGGAGAAGGTGAGGTCGGACGGTCAGGAATAAAAGGACGTTGATTGCGCCCGAGAGGGTGAACACAGATGCACTAAAAAAAGTAGCCGCCGACGACACTTTCTTGTGGTTGAACAGCGACCAACGAGCGATCGAGGCCGGAAGGACTAGGAAGAAGTACGCAAGTGGGTATCTGAGCACTTATGAGCAGCGTTTACAACAGAAAAACTACAACTTACAAAAGCATGCTCTGGAGGTTGACCGACCAGCGGCCCTTGATCTGGAAATAGAGCAGGGCGTACAATATCACGGAGACAAATAAAGCAATCCACATCCAAACATATTCCCCGGCTAAGCGTTCCAATTTAGAACTCGGACCAACCCAACACCAATACTATCCAAACAACGTCAGCGATAAGACGAAGCAGTGAGAAGATCGAAATACGTACAGGTGTAGGAGTCTCAAAATTCTTGCGAGTGCCATTACCAAAACCAACCCAAAATGCAACGAACAGAGTTACGAGAGAAACTATGCCAAAAGCGAGGTGACGTGCTCGACTCCCTACATTCCACAGGGCCACTACAAAAGTATGGACGGTGAGAATCTGCTCAAATGTACGTTAGTGCTCTGAGAAGCCAATACAATAAGGGAAGGTGCATACGAGAGTGATCAATGCGACTCCGAGTTCACCAATTTGCTGAATAATGCCTTGGGCTGTGCAATAAGAGCCCGTCGTGACGATCCCGTTGTGTGCCCATCGAACACTGAGGACACCACCCATGGCTTGCAGGACATCGTACACAAAAAGAGAAAGCTGTCGCACAACAAAAATGATATTTACAGGGCTGTGAAAATTTTGCACTAACCATGTAAATGTCGGTAGGCCCCTGCAGTAACTTCCAGCCGCCATTTGGAAGGGCTTTCCTGTAAATTCGTACATTTCTCTGCGCGGTTCTTGTCAGGGTGGACAAGCTATGGTAAAACAGAGTTGGGACATACCCCGATCAAAACAAAAACGAACATTAAAGCAACGAGACTGAGGAGCGATGACTCTGCAATCAGCTGCATGTAGCATTAGTCTGATCAATTAAACATTGCGACAGATTAGAGAATGCTTACAGTCAAGCCGATGCTCTGACCATGTGTCAAGCACGTTAGACTGGGTTTGGGGTCATTTGGATATAGATTGGTTGAATTTTGATACTGGTCCTCTGTGCAGACAGTTCCATGGACACCGTCACCGTCAGGTATTGACATTCTCGTAGATAGGTGCGAGCGCAAAAGAGGGATTTGGTTGTTACTGTATTATCAGACTGTTGGAGCTTTGGAGCTTCGGTTCGATGAGGAGGGGCTGGGGTATCAAAGTGAGGGACATGGCTTGGAAAAGTATTCCACGTTTAAGAGTGGTTGAAGGGCTACGCAAGGTCACTTCTACCTTTGGAGTTGACGTGGGAGGATGCCTAAGTCAAGGGTCTCCGTTGCAGCAGCCCAATTTGAACATAGCCACCTGGAAGGCGTAGTCAAAAGGCGAATGCAGAAGTGAGGACATCCTTCTTGGTATACTCGGAGTCGTACTAGGTATACACGAAGTCTTAGTATTGGTGGCTTCCCTCGGTAATGAGGCGTTGGCGAGCGCTACAGCGGCGAGTTTCGAAAATTTACGCACGACGTGATGGTTTAATTACAGTAGTGATTCGCCACTCCGACTCGGACAGTTTCAACAGCTGTCTTTCTGGAACGTACCATTGCCAGACTGGATGCGGGAAACTGGCAACTCCTGTTCCACTCTCTTTGACAAGCTCTTTGACCGTTTGAGCTGCATCTTGAAGTTATCTTCGAGTCCGCAATAGCTAGGTATCATGATATATGTTGAGCGCTTGTCCGAGTCGTGCACGTTATCACCTGACCGTCTAGGCAGCGGCCCTGTTCGTATCTAACAGGTGGCTTGATATCGTCCTCTCCGCTTTGATCCTTTCTCCCAAGCTTTCCCTGGCTGCCAACGTTATGACTTCGACATCCCACATCACCGCGACACCACCCCCTTCAAACTTTCGATTAATCTTCGGTTCTGCCTTGAAAGCCTATGAGAAGAAAACCAAGAGAGACCTCCTCGCGCATCCCCTCGAATCTCAGCTTCAGGCGTGCGACTCCCCTACTTACATCCTGGTCGCGCTTCAAAGCCAGGTGGACGACCTCGAACAAGCTCGAACAAGCGACGAAAGATTGACAAAATGGCTCGGCCCTATGATGAACGTCCTTCTCGCATTCTCAGATACCCTTGGCGAAGGGGTTAGTTTGGTATGTGCCCAACGAAATATCGTTTAGGGACCAAGTCTAATATTGACAACTCAGGTTTTCTCACCTGCGAAAGTGATCTTCGCAGGTGCTGGTGTTCTCCTCCAGGTCGGATCTTTCTCGACGGATCTTTCCTACCGGTTCTTAACACGTGGGCTCATCAGGCAGCTAAGGATGTCATCGCAGCGCAAGAGGCTCTGATTGACATTTTTGAAAGGATCGAGAACTTTTTCAGCCGCCTGGAGACCTATACGGGGGTTCGGCCAAGCACGGCGATGACGGATATCATCGTAAAGATCATGGTCGAAGTACTGAATATCCTGGGCATTGCGACAAAGGAGATCAAACAGGGACGAACAAGTGAGCTTTCTATATCCTTAGATTCTTATCGATTTCGCTCATTCATGACCAGAAAAATATCTGAAGAAGCTATTGGGAAAGACGGATATCGAGGATTCGCTCAAAAGGTTAGACAAATTGACCCAGGACGAAGTTCGGATGGCAACGGCGGAGATCCTGACGCTCACCCACGGCGTCGACGACAAGGTGACAAGGATCGATGATGAGGTTAAAGGCGTCGACTGCAAAGTGAAAGATATTGGCGGTACAGTTAGAATGGTACACGATGGTGCGCAATGTGTTATATTTTCCTATTGATTCCTTCTTGAACGTGTATACGACCAGACGGAAAAGAAACAAAAGCAATCGTGCAGCAGACAGCAAGAGAAACCACAGCAATTATGCAACTTGTGGAGAACAAGGTCGGCGAAGTGATGAGTTCGTAGTCCCATAGTGGCCTTATCGCCGCTTACTTATCGACGCTGAAAAATATCCCTCCGCTACAGTGAGCCAATGGCGACAGGAAATTCGCATGTGATTCTCGTCGCCCGATCCATCCACAAATCACATTATCTTATGCGGCGCTCAGCATCAGGGAACCGCTGAGTGGTTTTTCCGAGGAAGTCTCTTAAAAGAGTGGAAGTCCACGGGTTCGCTGCTGTGGATCCATGGGAAACGTATGTTATCTAGTATCCATCCCCTTCCACTTTCTGATACAATTTGTCTCTAGCGGGCTCCGGGAAGAGTGTCCTTTGGTGCGCCGTATCTCATAAGTCTTTGTTTCAGAAAGCCTAATGTAACTGTTAGCTCCGCGGTGATTCAAGATGTCATGACTTTGCGTGACGCTGGACTGGCCACTGTGGCATACTTTTACTTCGACTTCAGGGACACTGATAAACAAAATCGCCGGAACTTTCTCCTTTCTCTTCTTTCCCAGCTTTCTGCTCGCTCCGATCTTTTCTGCGATATGCTCCACCCGGTATACGTATCTCACGACAACGGCGCTCACCAGCCCACTGATGACGTGTTGATGAAATGTCTGAAGGAGACGCTCACGTCTTCCATCATTGACAGCCCAATCTACGTCATTATGGACGCCATTGACGAGTGTCCAAACACTTTTGGGATGCCATCCCCGAGGGAATTGGTCCTAGATCTTGTGAAGCAGCTTGTCAGTCTTTGCCTCCCTAATCTCCACATATGCGTCACAAGTCGCCCCGAAATCGATATCCGAACCACTCTAGAGCCTTTGACGTCTCTCCGGGTATCACTCCATGACGAAACTGGGCAAAACGAGGACATCGTTGAGTACGTCAACTCCGTCGTCCACTCGGACTCGCGGATGGGCAAATGGCGAGAGCAGGATCAGAATTTAGTGATTGAGGCACTCTCTGAGAGAGCTGATGGGATGTGAGTGCATCCATTGCAACAGGTACATTATTCACTGATATCATTGCAGGTTCCGATGGGTTTTTTGTCAATTAGAAACTCTACGGCACTGTTTCCCGCCAAGTCTGCGACGTATTCTCCGGGAACTTCCCGAATCTCTGGACGAAACATACGAGCGCGTGTTGAAGACTATAAACCAGGCAACCCGAGGTTATGCGCATCGCCTCTTGCAATGTCTCACGGTGGCGGTTCGGCCTCTCCGCCTCGAGGAGCTTGCGGAAGTACTTGCGCTTGACTTCGACGATGAGCCGGGAGGAATTCCGAAACTGAATTCGGACTGGCGGCGGGAAGACCAAGAGCAAGCTGTTTTGCTAACCTGTTCTAGTTTGATCACTGTAGTTCATGACGGCAATTCGCGGGTGGTGCAGTTTTCACACTTCTCCGTCAAAGAATATTTAACCTCGGATCGTCTTGCTGCGGCCGTCGGGGATGTTTCATTCCATCACATTGTTCTCGAACCCGCCCATGCGATACTCGCGCAAGCTTGCCTGGCCGTCTTACTACGTTTGGAAGATTGCCCTCGCGAAATCTCCGTGCAGCGTTTTCCACTCGCGGAATATGCTGCTGAATACTGGGTTGACCATGCCAAGTTTGAGAACGTATCGCTTCGTATAAAAGACGGGACGGAATCTCTATTTGACATGGACAAGTCCCACTTTTTGCGATGGATCCCGGATTTATGACATAGATAACAACTCTTGATTAGAGACGCGTCCAGAATGGCTTGACGCGGCATCTGTGTATTATGCTGCTCTCTATGGGCTCCGCGACGTGGTAGAGAAGCTCATCACGGCGCATCCAGAGTACGTGAACGCCAGGGGCGGTGCTTACGGAACGGCTTTGCACGCAGCGTCAAGAGGAAATCACCTCCACGTTGTACAGTCACTCCTAAAGCACGGTGCCTGCGTATATGCGCCGGGCCAGAAGGAGCGGGTACCTCTGTACATCGCCTCTTTATGGGGACAAGTCGAAGTCGGGCAGTGCCTACTCGAACACGGCGCAGACGTGAACGCGGGGCAGGACGATCTCTGGGCCCCACTTTATGAGGCGGCTAATAATGGACATATTGAATTCGTTCGGATGCTTCTCAGGCATAATGCTGATACCAATGCTCAGAATGACCTCGCGTACACCCCCTTACATCGGGCGCCAAGTCACGGTATTGCTCGGCTTCTCCTGGATAACGGCGCCGATCCCATGGCACGTGGGAACGACCAGTCGACGCCTTTGCATCGCGCAACATTCAATATGAATGTAGAGGTCGTACAACTGTTACTGGAACGCGGGGTGGACGTAGATGCTGTGGATAATCATGGTATGACTCCGTATCAGATTGCGTTGACAGCAGGATACGACCAAATCGCTCAGATGTTGTCGGGGCATGCTGTCGAGAATGCGTAGTATTTCGTTTCAACCTTTGGACTGAGCGTAACCATATTTATCGGTTCATATTATGGACTACCTGCAATACGTCAATCGATTTCTTGAAACGCTGAAAAGGCGTGAGCGAAATACTAAGAAGCTAATGTCCAGGGACAATTCCATAATCCGTCTCGATTTGGAGGATATAGTATAAGCAAGGGCACTGGCATGACGAAGCACGCTAGGTTCGTACGAATGGCTCGATATAGTAGGGATAGAAGGCACGCTCAGATACGAATCCACTGCACCAGGCCACTGGCAGAAGAACGTCCCATTTGGCACGATCAAAACCTTTTCGCGCGATATATTTTTCTTCAAAGGACCAAAGGAATATCCGGATCCAGTTCCTGGATGTAGGGCCCCAGGCGTGAGCAGTATGAACAAGGGTGAGAGGGAAGACGCGTAGTGACTGGGGCTGATGTTGTTATATAAGTTAAAGATCCGTGACCGTTCTGTGTCGTGGAATCGCCGAACGACTCGTTTTCTACTCAGAGCGGGTCTCTTGAAAATAGGCTGCTTTCAGAGTCGATCAGTGGGCGGGTTATTTCCATCCAAAAAAATACGCCCAGTCTACACCATTGCACCGGCCCGGAGAGGTCCTGAACGCGCCGCCTACTAGTCTGAGTTTAGGAGCGCAATCCACCTACCCTGTAGCTTGAGAAGTACCCATTCGAGGCTTCGTGACGGTTTCTATCAAATAAGGTTACATTCCCTCCGCTTATACTTCTCATCTATCTTCCTACTACCCTGCATAAGTGGCCAAGTCGAAGCGGACCACTTTGAATCATACTAGGCCGCACTGCCACCATAGGCGGCCCACCTCCCAACTCGCCCGCTATTCCACCCTCTCGCCACTTTAAGGTGTGAGTCTGTCACCTATTTTTCTTGGAGGCATGAACATAGGCGAAAAATGGCATGGATTCGGCTTAGGCGCCATGGATGGGGGCGGCGCATTTAAGCCCCCGGCCCGGGCCTCGACGTGTACTTCGACAATTGCGTCAGTCATCATTTGGCTATTAGGAAAGCCGCCAAGTTCCATGTCTAATACTCGACGGACTGGCCAGGGCAACTTTGTTGTCAATTGGTGGAAAAGCACAGCATTCGCGACCAGCTAGTCATCGCCACCAACTGAGGTGCGAGCGCGATCTGTTGTCGCGTCGCAATCATGCTGATCTTAATACAGAGCTCAAGTACAACTATAAACGAGAACAATGTACCATCTCTCACAAAGTGAATTACATTGGCAAACAAAAGTCGTCGCACGGCTCCGAGTCGGTCGAAAAAACGCCCACTTCTTACGATGACATCCTCTAGTAGTACTTGCATTTTTACTCGGTCTACGGCGAAGCGCGTAGGCATATAGCATAGTCTTTGTGCGAACGAACCAGGCGGCACGTGCCCATCCCTCTCTTCCGTACCGACACCTATCTTTCCTCCTTTCCATCTGGTTCAATGAATCTGCCTCTTTTCTTCTCCCCGCCCGCCGTACCCAGAAAATTCGCCAAAAGGATCGATGATGAGGCCTATGTCTCCGACGCTCATCAACTCGCTTCGGACACAAGGCAACCTCATTTTCGATCGAGAAGCTGGCACTTCGTGCTTCCGCCCACTCGCTAGCACGCTACTCAGTCTGAATTAACCAACCTTCTTACTTATATTTCTTCGAGTGTTTTGCTTATTTGCTTGCCCGTGTAGCGTGCGCCCTTTCTCGCCCTTTCCTGTGCGCTGCACGGGTTCACGCCTGGTCCTCGACCCGCAAGGTAGTGGTGTTCAAAGATGGGTGTACTCCGCGTCCGTTGAAGAAGTCACGGACGCACTCCACACTTTCGTCATCCAGGGTAAAATCCTCGACTTGGTACTTTCCGCATCTCACCTCACGGCTCTTTTCCGTTCTTTGATTATGCCCCAGGTGATCTCCGGCGGGCACCGGCGTGGCTAGTGGTCAAGGCAAAGTAATACGCTCTATCAGGGCCGATAGCGTTTCTTTGGCTGCTCACTTGATGGTGCCATCATCCCCAGAGGCATGCTCAGAAGGACTTACGATCGCACCGAGTAGGAACGTCCGTTGACATGATTTCCGACGCCTGTCGCATACCACCTTCTCTGGCTGTAAGGTTGAACAGTTGAAGGATAACTTGCAAGTACCCGATATCTCTCTCGCGCTAGCGTCGATGAATGGGATAGAGAGCGCGAAACCGAACCAGAGTTTTCATCAAGTGTCTTTGTGACCTTATATGCTTCCTTTCCTTGCAGAGCTCATTAACTGGTTCCACAGATGATCCCCCGGACGGTGCTTGGCCTGTCAAACTGGCGGCTCACATTGGCCGTGTTCTCTTCCGGAAAGCTAACAAGCCATCTATGGAAGTCTCTTGACCTGAGTTGCAACCTTTTATGAAGGCCATTGATCGGGATGATTGTAATCGGTATGCCATGCTCCACTGCGACGGTTGGTCGTTCCACCAATTGAACAGTTAACGCCCCGAAGTCGTTAACTTTCATGCGAATGTCAGGGACTGTATTCTGCTTACGAACTCTTTACGTGGAGAACTGCGCTACATGACGTGTTCTGTGTTTCCAAAGGGACGAGTTGTGTTTTGCAAGATGATTTGAGTTCGCGTTCTAGCACTTTTCGGCTTGGTACCCGAAACGTCGTGGCGTTTAGTCACCTCCTGGCGACGTATTCTTGTGCAATATCATACAGTATGCCGCGATTGATAGATATGGCATTGCCTTGCGTCGACCGCGTCCCTATCGAGTGCTAGAGGCGATTTAATCTGGTCCGTCAGTCATTCGAAGCGGGATTTGTACCTCCTTGGTCACTCTAAGCAGGCCCCATCTCTGATAAGCCAACGGGTATTGTTCAACACTTGCTCGCCGTTCTAATATTATACTACGGTACCGGATGATCAAAAATTTCGGTATTTACAAGTCCATTTCCTGCTCCCCGCGCGGCCCTGTATGGCCGGTGTGTACAGCCCTGTGTGTATTAATCCCCATCACAGAACCTTGGGACGATTGCGACAAATATGTTCACCGTATCACATCCATGCACCGTTAATATACCCCCCATCACGCCCTGAATTTTCTCGGACATGATACCTCTGAATCTCTAACTTACTCTGGTCAATCACATTTCAATGTTTTGCCAGACTGAGATAACTCACGTTTGCTATGGGATGGGATGTTGACGTTCACAGGTGCAGTACGTGCGTGACCCCCGCTGCACCCTGGGAATGATCGATGATCGATTGATCATGATGATCTACGAGCTGATAGAGGCCAGGGCTGCAGCCCAGAAACTTCCCCAAAATTACTCCCGCACGAGCGGAACAAACACACATGCCGACGTCGGTTGCGGGGGGCACGCTTTGTCCCATTTCGTGCGCCATTCATTTCCTGCGGTAAGGAACCTGACTGCGCAGGCTGGATAGTGTCTCCAAGGCGAGGCATGAGCGCGCGAGGTGTCCCGGTGCTATCATCGGACCTTCAAGTTAGTCTTCTAATCTTGTTGTTTCGGGTGCAGCGAAAGATATGGGCCCAGAAACGGTGGCGGCCGCCGCGTACCAGTAACCTCAAAAGCATCTTCCCGACTCGTCGGATGTAGACAAGAGCAGCTGCACGACGCTCTCAGGCTGCGCACGCAATGCTTGGCATCACCTTGACACCGCAAAGAAGGTCACAGTCGAGAGCGTAAAAAAAACATTGCATCCCTTCGCCTACCTCATGAGTCCATTCCCTTTGTGGCGATGGCGGCTGTTTGATCGTAGTGCTGATCTCATCATCTCCTACTATTTTTGGTAGGACACTGGCGTGGCGCTTTCCCACAAGACGACCGCGTGCTACTAAACTCCGGCAGCAATCTGGCCACGGCCCTAGCGATTAAAACCTAATTCCGCCGCTTTCGTCGTGTAGCTGCACAAATGGGGGTAATTGCCTCGCAACGGTGGATAATGAATTAATTCTGGGGGAGCACGGATGTATTTTGTCAGTTTGTTAGAGGAGACAACTACGTATTGTAATATGGTACGATACGATACGGTATGTAATACGAGAGAGGGTGCGCAAGCAACGAGCGAAACGAGGCGAGGCGAGGTGAGAGAGAAGAAAGAGAGAGGGCATATATATATATGACTATGGCAACACGATCTGGACACAAATCTTTAAGAAAAAAAAAAGGAAAAGAGGAACGACGGCGAAGGGGAAGGGAATAACGATATTCGATAGATATGGAGAACGGAAAGAACCAACACACTCTCTCCTTGAAAGCGAGCCCGGAGAAGACAAACTAGGCAGGCAGGCCTCTCCATTTACACCGTCCACCGACCGATCCAACTCCGCGTGAGCTAAGGGCTGTGTGTCGAGTGTATAATACGTTTTCAGTCCGAACGAGTCAGGCAAACCAACAGGCAGGGGGGGTATCATAGAGGACCATGGAGATGTGCCGCTTATACGTCCGCGGGGACATCAACCGGCTCGGGTTTGATCTCGACAGAATGATCAACGTCGCTCATTCCAGCGCCGTCTACCGGGACCTGGAATAGCTCCTGGTCGTCGGACATGGGCATAGCAGAATTTGGGCCATTACCCGATGCCGAGCGTCGCATGGGGCCACCACCTTGCGAGCCAGACCTGGGCGGGTTGGCACAGCGGTCCTTGCCATGGGCGATTCTGAGATTGGCATAGTCGGGTTTATTCTTGACGCCCTCGATGGCCTTGATGGCGTTGTTGATGTTGGTAAAGTTGACGAAGGCGCAGTTTTTCTCCTTGAGGAAGTTGACGAGTTCAATGTCGCCGTATTCGCCAAAGTCGCGCTTCAACTTTTCCTCCGAGAACGTCTCAAAGTCTTCGACGTTGCCAATGTACACGTTTCGTGTTGCCCCTGAGTGTACGGCCAAGGCGAGTGGGGGTGGGAGCGGGCCGGCGTTCTTTCCCCATCCGAGTTTGAGCCGACGGTTGTTGAGTGTCAGTCCCTGATAAGACGCGGCATGGAAGAAGGTAAGGGCCGCGGCAGGGTCGATAAACGTCACAAACTGAATGATATGCCATACGATAAATGGACCGCCACATTAAACGTATTGCAACAAAGAACGCACCGCGATGTGTTTGTCCTGCATGTAGCGTATGCTCTGAAGCACGCCTCCTCTAATGGAATTGCACAAGTCCTCCGTTGACGTCTCGGGATGAATGTTACCGAGGTATACGGTCCGGTTGGCGCTTCCAGCAACTGCGAATCCATCGGGCGTGAAAGGCGAATAAGGGCTGAACGCTCCGAAGCCCCCAACACTCGTATTGATGGGACTAAGCGAAGCTGCTGCGGACTGTGCCACAAGGGATTGAGCCGCCACAGCCTGGGCCGCCTGAGCTGCCGCTTGCTGAGATTTGGGAATGTACGCGCAACGGTCCTTGCCGTAATTGACGCGCTTCCCAGCCCATGCGGGTTCGGTAGGTAGGGTGTTCACAACCTAAAAAAAAACAAAAATCGAATCAACGGACTTTAGCGCGCCAAGAAGAAGGAAATTTTTTACCTTGGTCGCCACAGAAATGCTGAGGAAGTGGACAAAGCCAATGTTCTTGTCACGGACAATCTTGACCTGGTCGATGAGACCGAAGCGGCTGAGGTCATCGCGGAGTTGCTCCTCGGTCGTACCCTCGTCAAGCCCACCAAGGTAGACGTTACGGCTTGCGTTGCTCTGACTGATAGCGAGGGCAACCTGGCTTGGCACCGGCGACGGCTTTCCCCAACCAATCTTGAGCTCCTGGCCATGCAGAGAGAGCTTTTTGATGGTGGCATCGGCGTGGAATGCGCCGGCAGTAGAGCCATCAAGGAAGGAGAGGAAAACGCAAGACTTTTCAGGGAGGACTCGGATGGACTCGAGGGGGCCAAAGTGAACGAGGTTGAGGAGTTCGTCGACGGATGCAGTTGCGGGTAGGTTGCCGACGTAGACGGTACGGCCGGTGGCATTATTGGAGGCGGTGAGAGCGGCACTCAGTGCCGCTCCCGAGTAGTTGCCAGGAGACGCGAGGCCAAGCGAGGGCGTACGTGGAGCGTTGAAACCCTGTTATTGTGCACACGATTTATTTATGTGAGAGTGTTCAAACGGATTAGGAAGAACAATAGGGGCGTACACCGGCAAAGCTAGCAACCTGGTTACCGTAGGGGAAACCGCCTAGCATGCCCACGCTAGGGAGACCCATCCCGAGCATACCGTACCCTCCAAAGCCGTAGGCAGCGTTGCCATTGAGTTGTTGCTGCTGCTGCTGGACCTGTTGCTGTTGCTGCTGGACCTGTTGCTGCTGCTGTTGCTGCTGCTGGGCCTGCTGCTGCGCAAAGGCATTCGCGGAGCTCGGGCTAAGCTGGCCGGCCATGTTTGCGGGGGAGTTCATGGAGGTGGAATAGAGGGGCCCGGAAAAGCCGGAAGGGGGCGAACCATTAGAAAAGGCCTGAGGAATGTTTGCCTGCGCGCCATAACCGTAGTTTGCGAACGCATCACGGGAAGTTGGGGTGACGAGACCGTTTGAGGCACTAAACGAGTTGGGGGACCATCGAGCCTTTTTGGCGTCAGGACCACCGACAGTATCCATGGGTCGCTAGGTGGATTGGACAGATCAGTCAGCTGGGTCAGTAGAGAAACGGAAGAAGATATCAACCTTCATCATGTCAAGATCAAAGGCGTAAGTAGGATACTGGGTTGCGAAGGCGGTCTGTGTGTCGTCCATTGGGGTGGAAGGAGCGGGAGAGAGAGTTGGAGAGAAAGAGAGTGATATGGGAGATAAAAAGGAAAAGAAAAGACGAGTTAGAGGAGGAGGGTATGTGAGAGAGAGAGAATGAGCGTGGTAGAGTTGGTAGATGGACTAAGAAAATGAAGGAAAGAAAAAAGGACACGCACGAAAACAAAAAAGAGAGAGTGCGGTGTACTTTTATAGATAGATAACGCTGAAAGCTTAAAGGTTCGCCTACGCTTGCAACAAGGAAAAAGCGAGCGCAAGACAGAAGGGAAAAAAGGAGAGAGACTTGGGAGAGATGGAGAGAGCGAAGAGCACAATAGTCGTCCAACCCAAACAGGAACAACAAACACGAGCACACTCCATTCAGCGCCTATTCGACTACATTTACTTCCACTTGGCAGACGCGAACTCACCCAGCACCGTGTCTAACAGCACTGGCGAGTACGTCGACACGTCCGCACTCGTGTACTTCCTCGCCGTCTGCAGCCCATTCAACACCTCCAGCACCTCCCCCCCAATGAAGTTCACAAACACCAGGTCAATCTCCGTGTCATCCCCACCCGCGGGTGGCGTCGAGCTGATAAATTCCGGCGAGTCGAAATACGGCAACGGTGTGTGCAACGTGTCGTCACCCACGCCCGGACACGACTTTAAATAGGAAAAAAATAATTTGATGGGCTATCAGCTTCTGTGCGTGAGAAGAGGGTGGCTGGACCCACGTCTTTGGTCACGTATCCAAGTGTCAGGTTCGGCGCCGCAAGACGTTCGGGTTCGGCGCGCAAATGCATGTCTTCGAGCCAGAGCCTGTATTGCGTCCCTACGTCGCCGCGTGCATAGCGCTCGGCCGCCGCCGCCCCATCAAGATCTCGACGTATCGAACGTAACCCGCCGCCAGCCCGGTTCAACGCGGGCAGTACCGCGTTCGCGACGCCCAGGGTCACGTTCGCGATGTAATCGAAGCCATCAGTGAATGGAGACGCAGTCAGCTCGTCGTTCTTTGTGAACGGTCCTGCGAGGATATCGAAGCGGATGGCCCCTGAGTTGGCAATGATGAGATTGGGAATGGTTGCACGTGTGTTGTTGATCGCTAGCACAGTCGGCAGTACCTGGTCCGCAAGCAGGCTCAGCACTGAGCCATTTGAAGGGTACGCGTCTCGAGAGATCGTGTAGTCGCGTGGTGCCGTGCCGAACTTGAAGGAAAGGTCGAATTGGGTGGCCAGCGCCTTAAGCCCTTTGGTGATTGTTCGGCCGAGGAACGTGTCGAACGACGAACGGCGATGGGTGTGGTACTGGCAAGTGATAGGTTTAGGAAATGACGTCAATGCCAGAACTATCCCGCACCTCGTAGGTCACACGGTTTGGGTCAAGGTAACGGCGGTTTATGGTGAGGTTCTTCGTGCTACCCCGATGGTCGAGATCCACGCCTGAAAAATGTCACTGTCTCGTGCATCAGACAGGATGTCAAGCTACCCACTCATGAAGCCTGTCCAAGTATTAGATCATGACGCAATCAGTAATGATGATTCCTTACCAACGGTTTCCATGTATCGGCCACTCTCGAGGGCCATCGAACGCCCATCCAATTGCACTAAGTGACGAATAAGACTCACATGAACAAACATCGCGTCCGTGATGCCTACCGCAGTCTCGGATATGGGTGTGTCCACCGAGAATCAGAATCGGCGTCGTCGGGTGTACAGCTCGGATAGCGTTGAAGACCGTAGGCCCTGAACGCGGCGCTTAAATACATATCATGCATCAGGCATCAAAAATCTCACAGTTGTCCTGTGCCACGGGCATATGCCTTCAATCAACAACGATCAGTCACAGACCATGACAAGTGGATTACCGGGACGTACCCGGCAAGAAGGAAAAAGTCGGGTTCCTCCTTGATTGCCTCCACAAACTGGACAGACGTAAGTGAGAGCCCTCGAGACCAAGGAGGATATAATACTCACCCAAGTTTCTTTCACCATGTTTTCCACTTTTTGCACAGTGGTATTATGGTCGTTTCCGGTAAAGTCGAATATGACGCCAAGAGACGTGACCTTGCGGCCCCTACATGTGCACGCGAAATAAGTTATTGCTAGCGTCATCTCGCGGTGTGCAACTCACTTTCGCGTCCTGAACTTTGCATAGCGACCTGCAAATGGTGGATCGTCAAGAACTGAGCGCTACACATGGCCAAGTTGTAACTGACTTCCTACGGGCACGCTAATTGGGGAGCCGTGCGGGTCCGGAATTGTGATGTTGACGTTTGAGGTGAGATATCGGCCGGGGAATTTGGGTGCAAAGTTGCGGTACATGTCGAGCGTATTCGCGTAGACGTACAGCTCGTGGCTGGATCCACCAACGCACGCGTCAGCTCTGCGTAGAGTTGATACATTTGTGGAAAAGACGCGTACTTTCCGATGGCGAGTATGTCATAGGGCAGTTGGGAGAAGAACTTGTTGGACTATGCGTGGTCAGGCTCGGGCCGCGGAAATGAAAGAGAAACGAAGGATACGTACCTCATGTGCGTCGACACCGCCGGGTGGGAATCCGTCCGAGAGGCCGGTACCTATTCGTAGAGTCAACCTACATAACACAGACGGAGGGAGAAGGGAAACGCGTCACGTACCATCGTGGAGGTCACCAGAATCGACCAACAACAAGTCAACGTCCTTTTCCTAATGGTCACACACATACGCGTAAGCCAAGCGTTCAGAGAACGAGTGACAAATACTCTCACAATCGCAAGTTCCTTCATGCGCGCCACAAAGGACGCAAAATCACCAAAGTCACCACTTTTTAAAAATAGAAATAGAAAACACGTGGCGGCGTGAGCCATGCGGCTTTTAAGCGCTCGGGGTAGTTACACACCTGTAGTTAGGTTCTGGGAAGGAGGGCTTCTGGTGCCCTAAAAGCCAGCCGTGGCTGTCCGTAGTGTGGATGATGTTAACATCTCCCCATACGAGCGGACGCGCAGGCGGGGGAAGCGGGACCAGGGGTCCGCGCGTCGTACATCACGGTCATCATGCTTGTGGTCACCTTCTGGGCAAGCGCCAGTTGAGCCCACGGAGAAGGCAAGAGCGGCCCCGAGTCCGAGAGTAAGGGTGATAGCGCGCATCCGAGCAGGTCTCCAGATGAGTCTTTGTCGGAGATGGAGAGGAGGGGCTGCAGGGTTGGGTGTTTATATATCAGAGTTGGCCAGCTCATTGATGGTGCAATGTCGACGGTAGCAGGGAAGTTGGAAGATGATGAAGTCGCTTCTAATTCACCTCCGGAATTACCGTGACGCCCGAGGGTCTGGTGATCCCGCCTACGGTTCTGCGAAGGCCGAAGCGCCCAATGTTCATCAACACACTGGCCGGGTATGGTCTTATCTGCCCGATGCTAGTTTAATGACAATCCCAATGGATGTCCCTCAATCAGCACACACTTACCTCACTGGGCGTGTGGGGAACTCAATTCACAGATGGTGCGCATTTAAGCTACCTGGAAGGGAAGACGTTCAAGTTCGACTGATGGGAACAGCCTTATTTATGGGGGAGCTTTCACATAACTCACTGATACGTATTAGCTCAAGCGTTCTGACCGTCAGGGAACGGTTCTAATTTGAAGGCACGCAGGCCAGTGGCGAAACCGCCGGTCGTGCAGGCCTCCGCGCGGCGCGAGATCTCGTACACGGTGCTGCAATAGTCGCTAATGCGTCGGGTAGGAATTGCTAAGGAGTGTGGCACCGTTGAGAGTTGAAGCTGAAGCTTTGAAGTTCGAAGTAGTGTGTAGTTTACAGTAAGTTAGCATTGATTACAAGATTGATTGACCCGGGTAACCGCGGGCCCGAGATTCCCGAGTATTCCTACTGTAAGTTAAGTTATACCCCTACACGAACCTAACTCCGAGAAAACCCCTACTCCGTCTTGAGGTAATTTGTTTTGTGGTAGTTAGTGCAGGGTGGTGCAAAAGTTCGACTGGAGGCGCTGAGGCCAAACTGATAAAAGGTCAATAATGCAACAACCGAATACTCGCAGCTCTACCCACCACCGTCATGCGTACGATGGGAATGGACGCCCGTGTGCAATTGTAGCAACTTGAACAGGTGAATGCTGTATTCATGCATCTCAGGCTCTACGCATTTTCACACCACACGGCAAAAGGCGAGCCGCATCATTTGCTCTAGGGGGTTTGCGGAAGCCATGCAGGCTGCGCAACCTTCTATTCGGATCCGTCGGGTCCGCGAAGATCGAAAAAAAGTAATCAGGTTGGTTCATTTCCGGTATATCAACCGACTCTGGTGGGTGGTCGATGTACCGTAATGAACCTATTGTTTCACTCCACGGACAGACTGAACAGAACACATCATAAGCAGAAGCATTGTTCACGAAGCCGCCGTACAGTATGCCCAAGAGGTCTTGAATGCGTGGGTAAGCGCCAGCAGATCAAAAACGTGGTGTAGCTTCCGAGCTTCATCAAGTTACAGTATTACTCAATCGCTGGCTGTCAGGGTACTTTTAAATCCACCCAAACCTCAGCAGAATGGCACCATTATGACCCCGGGGGCCGCCGGGACCCGTCTAGCGCATTAACCCGCGAAACGACGACTCGGATACCGTGATTGCTGCCGCCCCTCGGGAGGTTCCCGGCTGGGATAACTTTAAACAGCATGCCGATGGGACACTGTCTCAAGGCCGAGCATCTCGTATGGATCATGAAACTCCGAGGTTAGGCTATTCGCCGCGGTGACGACAGCTGCAGGCCACAGCCCTCACCGACATCCTGAGGATCGCCGACCGCCGAGCTGTACTTGCGCTGCGGACTGCTAGCACACGCTCTGCCGCGTCATCAACCACCGTCCTCTTTTTGACTCCCGTAGAGCCATATACATACTCATACGACTGCGGAAACCCTTTGCCTGCAGGAGTGGGGACTATATCTAGACTCCCTTTGCGTTCGCTCGAAGGTGTGGCTGGACTAACTGGATGATAACTCGGAGAAGGCACGTCTGCGCTGACCCTATTTTCTTTACTGTAAGGACCAACCTTGCTCTACGCTCACCGCACTGCAATCAACACCATTTCCTCACCACTCCCGACGCCACGCTAACGCCGACACTAGTATCAAGATTTAGACAATCCTGGGCTCATAGAGATGGTACCTACGGTATTTCCTTATACGACTGCTAATATACATGAAGCTTCGAGGCTTCACCCTGTTGATACAACAACGAAGCCGGCCGTCTGTTCTGTTCTCGCTCTTTTCATCTGTGGAACACCGAGGCTCTGTGTTTTCCCCATCTCGTATGCGCTGGCAACGGTCTGTTATCGATAAGCGCCCTTGATTTTGTCTACTTGTCTCGCTAGTCTGCGCTTCCCCTTGGGTCGACGCACTCTCTCTATCACCTCGGCGATCGTCTACATTATCATCTACTACTAACGGCTAGGCCGTGGACCTCACAATCGGGTCAGGCTGACTTTTTTTCCAGGACTGAATGTATTGCCGGACCCCCGTTTAACGTCCATATGTATGCACACGCGACTGACTGTCCTAGGCGTGTGTCCCGAAATCCATTGTTTTTCTGTTAAAAAAACCGGGAGAATAATCGAGCTTTAGTCTGTTGCGTAAACTACACCGCGAGTGGATAGCAACTACGTTTCACCAACAACTTTCAGGGGCGGCACTGACACGGCTTTTACATTTCCTGTTTTTCGAGACCATATACTGTTAGTAACTACTTTTGCGCGCAAAATAATTATGTTATCAGGGCTGTGTAGCCTCTATTGCTCTCCAAGGTGTACTAGCCACCTGTATTACGGTGGCGTGTCGCACTTTAAAAATGAAAACAGCCTGACGTGAAAAATAACCCTCACGCAGACTTCTGACGTTTTCTGCAACAAAAGAATGAATTTGAGACACTCATATAACGAACGACAACCTGCGGGGCTCGACACTAAAATTGATAAAATGGACCATTCCATGAGCAACACCACCGAATCCGACATTCCGCCCCATTCCCCGACTCTTTGAGTCACCCGTTACTGCGACTGTGAAGGCAGTCTAAGTGCTAACACAGTTGGCGGCAACGCTTTGAAGGTCAGCTGCGTTCTCGACTCGTTAGCAAAGTTCCGACGGTGACATAAACAAGAAACAAACTGACCCATGTTCTGGATGGCATCGCAGCAGAGCGGCTGATGATCGCCGCTACGGTAATAGTACGTTAGCCATCTAATGTGAATTAGGAGGTCGAGTGAGTACAGTACCATCCATGCGCTCCGGCAGCAACGCAGTACAATCCCACGTTGAGATTCTCGTTCACATTGGAGTCCAGAGAATGGAGCTCAGTTTGCTGTTGAGGCGTCAGAGCGCCGAATTTGACGGTAGAGCCGCAGCAGGTCGAGGTGCCCGTGCTGCAACTGGGGACAACATCCCGAGCCTTAACTTGTGGACCCCGCACCCCGACTGATTGGGATGGGTTGTGGAGTGGGTTTGGTTTGGAGTGGACTATTCTGGAAACTGCGACGCTGGTGGTCAAGGCAATGGCGGCGACGAAAGAGATGATGGAGTTGAAAAGCATTGTTAAGAGAGTGTGATATAAAGGCTATAGCAGTAGTCTGCTAGGGCGTGTTTAGTATGGGTAGTAGTGAGGAATCTGAAGGGACATCAGACACCCTTTTATAAGATTTCGTCCATGAGGGTAGGAAAGGGACAATACTGGCGAAGACAAGCGCACTTCGACGAGACGAAGAGAGATCCAAAACCGAGGAGGAATTTGTCCGCAGATCACATGTCGTCAAGGCTTGAAGCTTGACGTTCTACTGTATCCTAACGAAAATAGAATTAGGCAGTTTGCCACTGATTGTCTCGGAGTAAATACTGTAGTGTGATCCGAATATTTGATCGCGTATCCGAGCGTAGTCATAGAATTCCGTGCGACGCTTGCAGCGGACGTCCGCAGCACCGATACCATCACGAGGACACTAATAAGCTAAGCACTTGCGCATCAAACTTGAAGATTCAACACACTGAACCGGGTTTGATACTGTACGTCTTCCAGTTCTAGCAGCCACAGTCACAGTCAGAATTTGACCAAATGGTAGCCAGCGAGAAAACATTGGTAACGCAATGGCGCCTGCACAGTGACTCCGTTACTATGCTAGAAAAGCACCGCGGTATTAGAGAGATGGAAACCAGTAAAGCAGAAACTCCTATTCATTGTATTCATTCAACTTCATTGGGAGTGCAGATCTTGGTAAGTCGTACGACCGAGAACCGGCTGAACAGCCTTTGCGTTTCAGCTTGAGACAGTTGTTGAGAGACTGCGCATCATAAGCTCGAGTGGTTTGAGCAGATGGGAGGAAAAAACTGCAAGGGAGCATTTGTTTTCATCAAGAAGAAAAATAGGGAATTGGAGGAAGAAAAGCGTTCCGAGTCGGTACTAGATGCTGATGAGCTTAACATCCTGGCGGTCACGCGCACGTGACGTTACCGGAAGGCGAGTCCCTTCCAAATACGGCGAATCAGCGGGCCGCCACTTTCCGATTGGCAATCACTGCTGACTCTCACGTCACGTAAAGACGCAAAGATTCCGAGAGGGACGTTCAGACATCACCTAAACGTGCATCCATTGATACTGGCAGGAAATTCTGGCAATTTTCAGTTAAGCAACTGCGACTAGTACCAAGTGACCTCCTTATTCAGTGCTTTCAGCGCTGGCTCAGAGTCCTCGTGGTCTCTAACAATATCATGATGGCTTGGAAAACACTCTTCCAGACTTCCAGAGCTAAATAAAATGCTGAGGATAGCTTATACCATTCATGGCCGCTAGAGCATAGAGCAGCTGATAGATGCTGTTCAATGAAGAGGACTTGAAGCTGATACGTGCCTATGATTCAGAGCGCAGCGATCCTCGAAACCGGAACGGGTTCAATGGGATCAAGAGCTCTATTGAATAAGGGTTGAGAAAGACAGAGAAGCGGTTTGATATAGGCTATCTTCGGGGAAAGATGTTAAGGCGAATTATCCCAGTGAGGACGTGCACACAATCAGACTAAACTTACATACGCTGACCTCAGACAGGAATTTAGAGTATTTCCGCTTCTCTTGGACCGTGATTCCGATGCGGAACCGGTGTTGCTCGCTGTGGAAAAGAAATGTCCCTCGAAACTAGCCGAGAACAATTACTGAATTCGAGATAAAGGGTATTACGAACGACAACTGAGGGGTTCGACACTAAATTCAATTCAATGGTCCATTCCATCAGCAACACGACCGAGTCCGAGACATTCCGCCCCATTCCCCGACTCTTTTTGAGTCACCCGTTACTGCGACTGGGAAGGCAGTCTAAGCGCTAGCACAGTTGGCGGCAACGCTTTGAAGGTCAGCTGCATTCTCGACTCGTTAGCAAAGTTCCGACGGCGACACAAAAGACGAAAGAAACTGACCCGTGTTCTGGATAGCATCGCAGCAGAGCGACTGATGATCGCCGCTACTGTAATAGTACGTTAGCCATCTAATGTGAATTAGGAGGTCGAGAGGGTACAGTACCATCCCTGCTCATCGGCGGCAACGCAGTTCAATCCCACGTTGAGATTCTCTTTCACGTCGGAGTCCAGAGCATGGAGCGCAGTTTGCTGTTGAAGCGTCAGAGCGCCGAATTTGACGGTGGAGCCGCAACAGGTCGGGATGCCCGTGCTGCAACTGGGGACAACATCCCGAGCATTAAATTGTTGACTCCGCCCCCCGATTGATGGGTTTTGGCTTGGGTTTGGCATGGAGGGGCGTTTTCTGGCAGCATCGACGCTGGTGGCCAAAGCAATGGCGGCGACGAAAGAGATGATGGATTTGTTGAAAAGCATTGTTAAGAGTGTGTGCTATGAAGGCGGTTGTAGTAGTCTTCTAAGGTGTGTTCAGTGTGGGTAGTAGTGAGAAATCTGGAGGGACATCGGACCTCTTTTTATAAGATTTCGTCCTTGAGGGTGGGAAAGGGAGAAGACAAGTGAACTCGGCGTCGATGAGACGAAGAAAGTACCCGCGGCACACATGTCGTCAAGGTAAGACGTTCTAACCCAACGAAAATGGAAATATGCCCTTTGCCACTGATCGTCTCGGAGCGAATACTGTAGTATGATCAGCATATTTGTTTGAGTACCCGAGCGTAGGAATTCCATGCAACGCCTGCAGCGGACGAACGGAGCATGAATACCGTTACGAGGAGTCGAGGACACTACTATCATAAGTTAAGCACTTGCGCACCGAACTTGAAGATTCAACACGCCAACCTGGGGTTGATACTGTCATCAGGAAAAAGCCATCCCGTAAAACCCGTTTTAATAACCAAGAAACCAGTGTCCACCAATCGCGCTAAAATATGCCAGCACGCGTTGCCCAGTCGGAGCACTTGGGCGGCATAAGCCCGGGATGCGCGGGGAGATAAAGCGCCTCCGATGGGCCACATTTTGCATTTCCCGGTGCAGCGCCGCGGGAAGTGCGTAACAAACTGCGCGGGGTATGATCTCGTTCGCCTCAATATTCCCGTAGAGCTGGTATGATGTACCTGGAAAGATTATGGTGCGCTAGCTGATGATGAAAAGGACGACGACGAAGCGTCCAGCCGTGTACCAGAGGCACCCTGGAGGAAGAAAAAGAAGACCGACGAACGTCACGAGCCACCTCAGCCTACGCGCAAGTCCGCTCGTATCCCTAAGTTATCCGACTACTTGAAACGCCTCGAAGTCTGCAAGGGTGCCACCGGAGAAGACTTTGACACCATAGTCTTTCCAGTACCGAGGACGTTGTTGGCATGGGACAGGGAAATACTAGTGGAAGATGGAAAAGAAAAAGAAAATTACTTATATAACGGACACGTGATGGCAACTTTTCCATTGCGTGATAGGATAGCAGGATGCCATTATGACCTTGCAAAGCAAGGTGATCTTATTTATAGGCTCGGGCTGTTTCAGTCCTGGCTTTCCAGCTTTAGAGGATGGCTTTACACTGCCAGCCTCGAAATATACCGCCAAACACGCCCTCATGCTCAAGCTCATGCTACACCGTCAGGACGATGGCACTAGGAACTGCTAAGACCAAATTCGAGGGTTCCTATTATATATCCAACATATTCCAGGTTAATCGCCATCCACATGGCCATTCTTGTGTTATGGCATTTTACAGACTGCGAGCCACTTTGATAATTTGCGAGTCCTCCTCCTTGCCCTCCTCCGTGAATTTGCTCAGAACCTTCGCACGAAGACCAGGCCATCCTGTAACTGCATGCAGCAGACTTACAGTGGTGTGGCAATGGCGGTGATTATTACTGTGGCGGTAGCGTAGATGGCGTACTGGTGGATGAGAACGGATGGCGTGTAGTACTCAGCCCCGACCCCATCCTCTGATACCCTCGTGTGCACATACCCCCGCTTGCGACACTCCACGTCCTCCACTCCGTTGTCTATACAACGGCTCAGCGACCAACCGCCACTACCCCACTGGCCACAACTGATCGCCGCTGCAATAGCCACAGCTGTCGCGACGAGTGCGCCACTTCCCTGACATCAAAATGACAAGGGCAGCGGTGACGGAATTGACCACGGCGCGATGATAACAGCGACGACGATGGCCGCGATGTAGCGGCGACAAATATGACGGCCGCGTTGCAATGACGACCCCAACGATACGACCGCGAGCACAAGAACTACGAGGCGCCAACTGGGATGACGAGGCGACTGACAAGCACAAGCATGACGTGGGCAATGACGATGACGACTGCGACTCCACGTCCACAGTCGCAACGACGACTGCGATGTGACAACGACGACGAATAACTGACGAAGATGGCCACAACGGCGAGAGCGATGATCACTGCTGTGCTGACCCTATTTTCTTTACCGTAAGGACTAACCTTGGGTCTACGCTCACCTCACCGCAATAGACACCTTTGCCTCACCACTTCGACTCCACGCCAACGCAGACACTAGTATGAAGACCTAGGCAATCCTGAGTTCATTGAGATAGTAACTACAGTATTTAAGTTCCTTACACGTTTGATAATATGCATGAGGCATCGAGGTTTCACCTTGTTGATACAACAACGAGCCCGGCCGTCTGTTTTCGTTCTCGCTCTTCTCATCTGTGAGACCCCGAGGCTCTGTGTTTTCTCCATCTCGTAGGCACTGGCAACGGTCTGTTTCAATAAGCGCCCATGACTTTGTCTACTCGTCTCGCTAGTCTGCGCTTCCCCTTGGGTCGACTCACACTCTCTATCACGTCAGCGTCCGTCTACACTGTCCTCTACTGGGAACAGCTAGGCTGCCGACCTTACAATTCGGGTCAGGCTGACTTTTTTCCAGGGTTGATTGTATTGCTGGACCCCCATTTAACGTCCATATATACGCACACGCGACTAGCTGTTCCTAGACGTGTGTCCCGAAATCTTTTTTTCTCTGTTAAGAAAACCAGGACAGGGATCTGAGTCGAAGTCTGTTCCGTAAAATACATTGCGCGTGGACAGTAACTACATTTCACTAACAACTTTCAAGGGCGGCACTGACACGACTTTTACATCTCCTGTTTTTACAGACCGTATACTGTAGTAACTGCTTTTGTGCGCAGAATAATTATGTTATTCGGGGCTGTGTAACCTCCATCGCTCTCCAGGGTGCACTAGCCGCTTGTACTGTTGCTTATCACACTTAAAAACAAAAAAAAGAAAACAGCCTGACGTGGAAAATGACATTAATGACCCCTCACGCAGACTTAACGTTTCCGAAACAAAGAATAAATTTGAGACACCTGCATAAAGAACAGAAACCTGCGTTTCTCTACACTAAATTCAATTAAATGGTCCATTCCATCAGCAACACGACCGAGTCCGACATTCCGTCCCATTCCCCGACTCTTTTTGAGTCACCCGTTACTGCGACCGGGAAGGCAGTCTAAGGGCTAACACAGTTGGCGGCAACGCTTTGAAGGTCAGCTACATTCTCGACTCGTAAGCAAAGTTCCGACGGCGACATAAAGAAAAAACAAACTGACCCGTGTTCTGGATGGCATCGCAGCAGAGCGACTGATGATTGCCGGTACTGTAATAGTACGTCAGCCATCTAATGTGAATTAGGAGGTCGAGAGAGTATAGTACCATCCCTGCTCATCGGCGGCAACGCAGTTCAATCCCACGTTGAGATTCTCGTTCACGTCGGAGTCCATAGAATGGAGCTCAGTTTGCTGTTGAAGCGTCAGAGCGCCGAATTTGACGGTGGAGCCGCAGCAGGTCGGGGTGCCCGTGCTGCAACTGGGGACAACATCCCGTGCATTAAATTGTTGACCCAGCCCCCGGATTGATGGGTGATGGGTTGGTTTTGGCATGACAGGGCGAAAGGCAGCATCGACGCTGGTGGCCAAAGCAATGGCGGCGACAAAAGAGATGATGGATTTGTTGAAAAGCATTGTTGAGAGTGTGTGCTATGAAGGAAGTTGTAGTAGTCTTCTAAGGTGTGTTCAGTGTGGGTAGTAGTGAGGAATCTGGAGGGACATCGGACCTCCTTTTATAAGATTTCGTCCTTGAGGGTGGGAAAGGGAGAAGACAAGTGCACTCGGCGTCGATGAGACGAAGAGAGATCCCGAAACGGGGAAGAAAGTGTCCGCGGCACACGTGTCGTCAAGGCATGACGTTCTAACCCAACGAAAATGGAAATATGCCCTTTGCCACTGATCGTCTCGGAGTGAATACTGTAGTATGATCAGCATATTTGTTTGAGTGCCCGAGCGTAGGAATTCCATGCAACGCCTGCAGCGGACGAACGGAGCATGAATACCGTTATGAGGAGTCGAGGACTCGGACACTACTAAGTTAAGCACTTGCGCACCGAACTTGAAGATTCAAAACGCCAACCTGGGGTTGATACTGTCATCAGGAAAAAGCCATCCCGTAAAACCCGTTTTAATTACCAAGAAACCGGTGTCCACCAATCGCGCTAAAATATGCCAGCACGCGTTGCCCAGTCGGAGCACTTGGGCGGCATAAGCCCGGGATGCGCGGGGAGATATGTAAAGCGCTTCCGATGGGCCACATTTTGCATTTCCCGGTGTAGCGCCGCGGGAAGTGCGTAACAAACTGCGCGGGGAATGACCTCGTTCGTCTTGACATTCCCGTAGAGCTGGTATGATGGACCTGGAAAGATGATGGTGCGCTAGCTGATGATGAAAAGGACGACGACGAAGCGTCCAGCCGTGTACCACAGGCACTTCGGAGGAAGAAAAAGAAGAGTTACGACCCACTACAGCCTATGCGCAAGTCCGCTCGTATCCCCAAGTTATCCGACTACATAAAACGTCTCGAATCTGGCGAGGGTACCACCGGAGAAGACTTTGACATCATAATCTTTCTAGTACCGAGGATTTGTTGGCATGGGACACGGAGATTCCAGTGGCATTCGGTGAGCTTCGCTGTGTGTCACTGAGATGGATACGTGGGGCACGCCATAGTTTTCAAGCCAAGAGATGCCAGTGGATGAGCGCGGCGCCAACTCGTAATCTGCAAAGCACGTGTCAATGATTACATCATCGCGCACCCGATGCATCCCTACACTGCCAGGAAGTCAGAGCGTCCTCAGGATGTCTCGGCTAAGATGAACGCAGGCTGCACTGAAATAGGAAACGAGTTTAAAATGGGATCCGAACTGTAACTAGTTTAGCAAAACTAAACACCGTCGATTGTTGAGCCAATCCAATGAATGGACGGTCACTCAGACTGAATTTCAACCCTGTGTATACCCCGGAACTTGGGCACATGGAGCGGAGCGAAACTCACGTCACATCCAGCCAATGGGGTCAATGGAACCTTGGGAGAGTTGCCGACACCTCCTGGCAACACGAGCCGAAGCATCCTGAGGATGCACCAGGTCTGTCCTGAGGATGTAAATGTACCCATCCGGAGGATGTCAATGGGTCTGCGCGATCACTAAGGGGGGGCCTCACCGGAGGATGTCAGCTCGGTGGTGCTAGTTTCAGATATTGGGGGGGGGGAGGAAATATTATGGTTTTCACAGAAATCACACAGCAACAGCAACTGGTAGCAGCAAAAGAAGTAGATTCTCGACAAACGTGATATACACAAGGATATACATGATTGAGGACTGCTACACTACATAACCAATTACACCCGGGCCCTATCCATTGTACACCTGAGGAGTGTTGTGTGCGGCGGTGGTGCAGGGTCAGATGTGCCCCCTATGACGTGCAGGATGAGACCAAGTCGAGGATGGGATTGCACACTCCAGGACCTAAGGTATGCAAGGTAAGTAAAAGACTGAATAAAAAAAAAAGGAATCGCACCGCTCATCATGTCCGCACAGAAGGGACATGGGAGTTCAAGAGGGAAAGGTCAACTTGACTGTTAGCGAGTCCTGTTGTTGTTTTATTATTTCCACTCGGCGAATGCCGGCCTGCTAAAGGTTGTGTGGGACAACTCGGGGGTGGGAGAGGGATCAGAGGGGGATGGACGCCGGACAGGGTGGAATCCATCCTGAGGACGGTTGCCAGTGCATCCTGAGGATGGACGCCGGATAAGCCCGGTTTCAGGGGAAACCATCCTGAGGTTGTTGCCAGTGCATCCTGAGGATGCTCACAGAGAAGCCCGGTTGCAAAATAAATACCGTGCAATGGGCCAAGATCAACGCATGTTCAGTACCTGAACACGGTCATACAGCGGTTCACAGCGGTTTCACACGGAGTTACAACTCGAATTTAAACTCATTTATTATCTGTCCCCGTCCCTAGTTTCATTTATAAATAATGCCAAGTTTAAAATGGGACTGGCTGGCCTCAGGACGGGTCGCACTTCCTGGCGGTGTAGCCCAGTTGTCGCGACCACGGCGCCACTTCCCCAACACCTTAATGACAAGGGCAGCATTGACGGAATTGACCACGATATTATGATAACCGCGACGACGATAGGCGCGATGTAGCAGCGACAATATGACGGCCGCGTTGCAATGACAAACCCAACGAGGCGACCGGCGCGACCACAAGAATGCGGGGCGCCAACTACAATGACGAGGCGACTGACAGGCACAAGCACAATGTGGGCAATGACGGTGATGGTGACTGCGTGTTCACGTCCACGGTCGCAACAATGACTGCGATGTGACAACGGCCGCGACGAATAACTGACGAAGATGGCGATAACGGCGAGAGCGATGATCAGTAACGACGATGCGACGACGATGGCTACAACGGTAGCGACGCGACGGCGCTGCCAGTGTGGTGACTACGGGTACAGCGACAGCAAGGATACGAGGTAACCACTGATTAATAGCTATATAATACTGCCATATTACTACAGTGCTTTTTGTTCCTGCAGATCCGCAAAGCCGTGACCCTGCCTCATGGAATTCTCAGAAGCTGACCAAGAAGCTGACAGCCCGGGCCGCGGCTTTCATGCTAAGTGAGTTAAGTTCTTGGCTTCGTGTACCGGACCTGCAGATCAGTGAGCGTAAGGCCAAGGACAACTTGCATGTCGTAAGGCTGTTTAGGCCGAGGCTACGATTGCTGTCTCCAAGGTGATTCTAAGCCTGATCATGAGAAATATCAAATCGCTTCAATCTTATCACAGCCAGAGTACTGGATCTCTGGATCTCTGGTGTAACTGGCCCTGCACGCAAGCTTTTGGTGGAGATCTTCCCAAAACAGGCCCACCAGAGCTTTACGCCACACATCCTTCAACTTCTATCCGAGTCGTGCCACACGCTCTGGTCCTATCTCTTAGGCGACAAGATTGCGACTTGGTTTTCTTATCAGCACGACAATATCATAGATAACTTTTTCAAATTTTATAGATAGGCGAGATGGTGTTTACTGTGGTGAGCTTATATTGATGGATATCAGCAATTATTGACTCGTTAGCCCCGCTATTGCGTTAGTGATAATTTAGCAAGGTATTATCTCGCACTAACACGGGACGTTTTTCCTGATGACTGCACTGACCTTATTTTCTTTACCGTAAGGACCAACCTTGGGCCTACGCTCACCTCACCGCAATCGACACCTTTTCCTCACCACTCCGACTCCACGCCAACGCAGACACTAGTATGAAGACCTAGGCAATCCTGAGTTCACTGAGATAGTATTTCCTTATACGATTGATAATATACATGAGGCATCGAGGCTTCACCTTGTTGATACACCAACGAGCCCGGCCGTCTGTTTTCGTTCTCGCTCTTCTCATCTGTGAGACTCCGAGGCTCTGTGTTTTCTCGATCTCGTAGGCACTGGCAACAGTCTGTTATCAATAAGCGCCCTTGACTTTGTCTACTCGTCTCGCTAGTCTGCGCTTCCCCTTGGGTCGACTCACACTCTCTATCACGTCAGCGTCCGTCTACACTGTCCTCTACTGCTAACAGCTAGGCTGTCGACCTTACAATCCGGGTCAGGCTGACCTTTTTCCAGGGTTGATTGTATTTCTGGACCCCCCTTTAACGTCCATATACTATATGCACACGCGACTGGCTGTTCCTAGGCGTGTCCCGAAACGTTTTTTTCTCTGTTAAAAAAATCAGGAGAGGGATCGGAGTCGAAGTCTGTTGTGTAAAATACACTGCGCGTGGATAACAACTACATTCACTAACAACTTTCAAGGGTGTCACTGACACGACTTTTACATCTCCTGTTTTTACAGACCTAACGTTTCCGAAACAAAGAATGAATTTGAGACACCTGCATAAAGAACAGAAACCTGCCGTGCTCGACACTAAATTCAATTAAATGGTCCATTCCATCAGCAACACGACCGAGTCCGACATTCCGCCCCATTTCCCGACTCTTTTTGAGTCACCCGTTACTGCGACCGGGAAGGCAGTCTAAGGGCTAACACAGTTGGCGGCAACGTTTTGAAGGTCAGCTGCATTCTCGACTCATTAGCATTCCGACGGCGACATAAAGAAGAAAGAAACTGACCCGTGTTCTGGATGGCATCGCAGCAGAGCGACTGATGATTGCCGCTACGGTAATAGTACGTCAGCCATCTAATGTGAATTAGGAGGTCGAGAGGGTACAGTACCATCCCTGCTCATCGGCAGCAGCGCAGTTCAATCCCACGTTGAGATTCTCGCTCACGTCGGAGTCCAGAGAATGGAGCTCAGTTTGCTGTTGAAGCGTCAGAGCGCCGAATTTGACGGTGGAGCCGCAGCAGGTCGGGGTGCCCGTGCTGCAACTAGGGACAACATCCCGAGCATTAAATTGTTGACTCCGCCCCCCGATTGATGGGTTTTGGGTTGGGTTTGGCATGGAGGGGACTTTTCTGGCAGCATCGACGCTGGTGGCCAAAGCAATGGCGGCGACGAAAGAGATGATGGATTTGTTGAAAAGCATGATTAAGAGTGTGTGCTATGAAGGCGGTTATAGTAGTCTTCTAAGGTGTGTTCAGTGTGGGTAGTAGTGAGGAATCTGGAGGGACATCGGACCTCCTTTTATAAGATTTCGTCCATGAGGGTGGGAAAGAGACAATTCTGGCGAAGACAAGTGCACTCGGCGTCGATGAGACGAAGAAAGATACCGAAACGGGGAAGAAAGTGTCCGCGGCACACATGTCACCAAGGCATTACGTTCTAACCCAACGAAAATAGAAATATGCTGTTTGCCACTGATCGTCTCGGAGCAAATACTGTAGTATGATCCGCATATTTGTTTGAGTACCCGAGCGCAGTCATAGAATTCCGTGCGACGCTTGCAGTGGACGAACGGAGCATGAATACCGTTACGAGGAGTCGAGGTGGACATTACTAAGTTAAGCACTTGCGCATTGGACTTGAAGATTCAACACGCCAACCCGGGGATTGATACTGTCATCAGGAAAAACCCACCCAGTAAAACCCGTTTTAATTACCAATAAACCCGTGTCCACCAATCGCACTAAAATATGAGCGAGCACGCGTTGCCTAGTCGGAGCACTTGGGCGGCATAAGCTCCGGAATGCGCGGGGAGATAAAGCGCTTCCGAAGGGCTACATTTTGCATTTCCCGGTGCAGCGCCGCGGGAAGTGCTTAACAAACTGCGCGGGGTATGACCTCGTTCTCTCAACATTCCTGTAAAGCTGGTATGATGTACCTGGAAAGATTATGGTGCGCTGGTTGACGATGAAAAGGACAACGACGAAGTGTCCAGCCGTGTACCACACGCACTTCCGAAGAAGAAAAAGAAGAGTGACGATCCACTACAGCCTACCCCAATTATCCGACTACATGTAACGCCTCGAAGCCGGCGACTCGGCGAGGGTACCACCGGAGAAGACTTTAAGATTTCAGTACCGAGGATTTGTTGTCATGGACACGTTGGTATTCGGTGAGCTTCGCTGTGTGTCAGAGATGGATGTGTGGGGCACGCCATAGTTTTCAAGCTGAGAGATGGATGAGCGTGGCACAAACTAATTGACGATGTGCACACGTGACTGGCTGTTTCTAGGCAGATCGGAGTCGAAGTCTGTTGTGTAAAATGCACTGCACGTGGATAGCAACTACACTCACTAACAACTTTCAAGGGTGGCACTGACATGACTTTTACATCTCCTGTTTTTACAGACCGTATACTGTAGTAACTGCTTTTGTGCGCGGAATAATTATGTTATTCGGTACCATGTAACCTCCGTCGCTCTTCAAGGTGCACTAGCCGTCTGTACTGTTGCGTGTCGCAATTTAAAAAAAAAAGGAAACAGCCTGACGTGGAAATGACCCCTCACACAGACTTAACGTTTCCGAAACAAAGAATGAATTTGGGACACCTGCATAACGAACAGAAACCTGCCGTGCTCGACACTAAATTCAATTACATGGTCCATTCCATCAGTAACACGACCGAGTCCGACATTCCGCCCCATTCCCCGGCTCTTTTTGAGTCACCCGTTACTGCGACCGGGAAGGCAGTTTAAGGGCTAACACAGTTGGCGGCAACGCTTTGATGGTCAGCTGCATTCTCGACTCGTTAGCAAAGTTCCGGCGGCGACATAAAGAAGAAAGAAACTGACCCGTGTTCTGGATGGCATCGCAGCAGAGCGACTGATGATTGCCGCTAGGCCCGCTACTGTAATAGTACGTTAGCCATCTAATGTGAATTAGGTGGTCAAGAAAGTACAGTACCATCCCTGCTCATCGGCAGCAGCGCAGTTCAATCCCACGTTGAGATTCTCGTTCACGTCGGAGTCCAGAGAATGGAGCTCAGTTTGCTGTTGGAGCGTCAGAGCGCCGAATTTGACGGTGGAGCCGCAGCAAGTCAGTGCGCCCGTGCTGCAATTGGGGACAACATCCCGAGCCTTAACTTGTGGACCCCGCACCACGAGGGTTATGACTGGGTCTTTGGGTGGGTTGGGCCCGGAGGGGATTTTTCTGGCTGCAGCGAGGCTGGTGGCCAAAGCAATGGCGGCGACCAAAGAGACGATGGATTTGTTGAAAAGCATTGTTAAGAGTGCATGCTATGAAGGCGGTTGTAGTAGTCTTCTAAGGTGTGTTCAGTGTGGGTAGTAGTGAGGAATCTGCAGGGACATCGGACCTTCTTTTATAAGATTTCGTCCATGAGGGTGGGAAAGGGACAATTCTGGCGAAGACAAGTGCACTCGGCGTCGATGAGACCCCGAAATGGGGAAGAAAGTGTCCGCGGCACACATGTCACCAAGGCATTACGTTCTAACCCAACGAAAATAGAAATCTGCCGTTTGCCACTGATCGTCTTGGAGCGAATACTGTAGTATGATCCGCATATTTGTTTGAGTACCCGAGTGTAGGAATTCCGTGCAACGCCTGCGGCGGACGAACGGAGCATGAATACCGTTACGAGGAGTCGAGGACACTACTAAGTTAAGCACTTGCGCACCGAACTTGAAGCTTGAAGATTCAACACGCCAGCCTAGGGTTGATACTGTCATCAGGAAAAACCCATCCCGTAAAACCCGTTTTAATTACCAATAAACCAATGTCCACCAATCGCGCTAAAATATGAGCGAGCCACGCATTGCCCAGTCGGAGCACTTGGGCGGCGTAAGCTGCGGAATGCGCGAGGATATAAAGCGCTTCCGATGGGCTACATTTTGCATTTCCCGGTGCAGGGCCGCGGGAAGTGTGTAGTATCAAACTGCGCGGGGTATGACCTCGTTCGTCTCAACATTCCCGTAGAGCTGGTATGATGGACCTGGAAAGATGATGGTGCGCTAGCTGATGATGAAAAGGACGACGACGAAGCGTCCAGCCGTGTACCACACGCACTTCCGAAGAAGAAAAAAAGAAGAGTGACGATCCACTACAGCCTACCCCAATTATCCGACTACATGTAACGCCTCGAAGCCGGCGACTCAGCGAGGGTACCACTGGAGAAGACTTTAAGATTTCAGTACCGAAGATTTGTTGGCATGGGACACGTTGGTATTCGGTGAGCTTCGCGTGTGTCAGAGATGGATGCATGGCGCACGCCATAGTTTTCAAGCCAAGAGATGGATGAGCGTCGTAAAACCGCCAAGCACGTGTCAATGATTACACCATCGAGCATCCCCTAGCCCGGTTGTCGCGACGACGGTGCCAGGAAATCTTCCCAAAACAGGCCCACCAGAACTTTACGCCACACATCCTTCAACTTCTATCCGAGTCGCGCCACACGCTCTGGTCCTGTCTCGGGTGCCAATAGTATATAACTCGGATGGCTTCTGTCGCGATCAGTGCACGCCCTTTTCACATCCCGACCCTGGCTCGTTGGAAAGTTTAAAAACCCGTCGCATTTCGCAATGCTTCGAGCATTGAAACCCCTCCACTCAATGCATTCTGGGCTTTTTCCACTTTCCTGCTCTCGAGTGGCCGCCACAGTTTTGCTGGCCATTGCATCCGTGCGCATACATCAATAGCCCTAACTAAATACGTATTCACGTGAAACCCTTGTTCACAGTTGACATCTGCTCAAGCTAGCGTTAAGCAATATGTGCCCATGTACGCTAACTGGCAGTGCGCGGGTTGTTTCTGGTAAGCACATACGCTCTTACTCTTCGTTCGAGGCGGAGATATGACGGATGTGTGTGTGTTCGCGAACAGCGACTGGAATCCCATAGTGATGGCTCGAATACGGAAGTAACCGCCCCAGGCGGTCTAGGCAATGCCTCTGTCGAGAATTGCATTGGAGAATGTAATCTTTGAACTTCGTTGGAGCAGGTACGGAGTAACGGGCATACTCTATGTGTTCTACTTATTTCGATGAGCTTCCCTTCTCTGACTAAACTTCACTCTTCAAGGGTGTGGCAATGCGTTCAGACCTGGCACCGACTCAAATACGTGATTACTGTGGTGGTAATGGTGCTCTCCTCGTGTACTATGCTTCGTAATAGTTGGCTCGTCCGACTCACATACTACGACAAATAGCGTTTGGGAAGGCTCGTGTAAAAAAGTAGCCTGCAAGGGTAATGGGAAGAGTTTGTGGATGTTGCCATTTTGCAGTGCAAGTACTGTGATCCTGGTGACTTGATCTGCTCTGTAGCACAATGTTTTTCACGCATTTAACAACCAACGCAGACGCTACTACACAGGTAGTGACCGTAGTATTATAATGACTGCCAGTGTGTGACCACACTGGCAGGCGGGCGTGTCGAAGGAAGCAGTCATGGTTCGGACAGCCTGGGTTACAAGTAAGAATATGGCCGTGGGGGTTTGCCTGGTAAGGTCGATTAAGAAGAAATAGTCTGGCACAGTATCGCATGGAGCGATGGCAGAGATTTTATCAGTGCACCCGAGGTTCGATGCAGATGAGATGTCGCAGAGGCCGATGAGGTCGTCCCTGTACAGCCAGTGCTTCCCCAAAGAGTGTATCTATTAAGCAACAATGGCAACCCCCGGCCACGGTTTATAAATTGGCCGTCAGTTGGGTGCTCAGGCATGGACGATTCAGAGTGGAGGAGAGAAGGGAGGGACACGCGGACACCAAGAAGATTCAAAGATCTTGTTTCCAGAGAGAAATATCAGACCTTTTTTGTTTTTGTTTTAGATAAACTAATAGGACGTCTTTGGTTACCAGTCACGGAAGTGTGTGCACTTGTAAAGGCCGTAGTACTGGTCGCAGGCGGCGTGGAGGGAGGTATATGCGGCCTCCTGGCTGGCACAAGAAATAGTTCAAGGCTTTTGCCAAAGACTCGCTGCGCTCTCCATCTTGAAGTTCTGCCAATGCCAGTGACCCGAAAACCTGCGAAATTGTGGACGGTGTGAGCCACCTGTAAGTTACTCGTGTTTGCTTATTGCTGGAAAGAAGCTATGCCTACTACAGGATGCAGGGAAGATGGGCTGGCACTGGCCATTTCCAGAGCGGCAGTCCCGCCTACCCGGTCATCTCTGCTCGCGGAGAGGACAGCCACGCGGACCTGTATATCTGCCAGTTCTAGCAATCGCAGTCTCTGTCAGAGTTTGACCGAATGGTAGCCAGCGAGAACACGTGAGCACTGTAGCGCAACGGCGCCTGCACATTACACTCCGTTACTATGATAGAATCACACCTCAGCGGCAGTAGAGACGGAAACCAGTGAAGCAGAAACTCCTATTCATTGCATTCATTTTATCTCATTGAGCGTGCAGGGTCTTGGTGAGTTTTTGTTTGAACCTGCTGCGTAGCACCGAGAACCGACTGAACAGCCTTTGCGTTTCAACCTGAGACACTGAGACAGTTTTTGAGAGACTGGCTGTCGTAAGCTCGAGTGGTTCAACCAGATGGGAGGAAAAAACTACAAAGGAGGGCTTAGTAGCGTAGAGTGACCAGTTGTTTTCCTCAAGAGGAAAAATAAGGAATTGGAGGAAGAACAGCATTCTGAGCCGGTAGAACATGATGAGTTGAATATGAGGAACACGGTGACTTCCAAATCTGGGTCTGCTTGTTAGCGTCCACTCAGCTGGCGGCGGGACGCCACTTTCCCACTGGCAGTCACTGCCACTCGTTTTGACTTTCACCTCACGGTAAGAGCTTAAGACGCAAAGATTCCGAGAGGGACGTTGAGACATTACCCAAACGTGCATCCCTTGATACTGGCAAGAAATTCCGGCAATTTCAGTCAAGCAACTGTGACTAGTACCAAGTGACCTCTTCAGCGCTTTCAGCGCCGGCTCCTTGTTGTCCTTAACAATATCATAATGGTTTGGAACACACTATTCCAGACTTCCACAACGAAAAAATATGCTGAGAGAGAGGGGTTTATGCGATTCATGGCCGCTAGAGCACTGAGCAGATAATAGATGCTGCCCAATGAAGAGGAGTTGAAGCTGACAGGTGCCCAGGCCTATGATTCAGAGCCAAATGATCCTCGAAACCGGCACAGGATCAAGAGCTCTATTGAGTAACTGTTGAGAAAGAAAGACAAACAGTTTGATTTATCACGGTGTAGGCTATCTTCGGGGGAAAGATGTTAGAGCGAATAATCCTGGTGAGGACGTGCACACACACAATCAGACTAGGCTTACATACGCTGACCTCAGGTAGGAATTTAGAGTATTTCTGCTTCTCTTGGACCGTGGTTCCGGTGCGGGACCGACATTTCTTGCTGTGGAAACGAAATGACCCTGCTGCACAAGCTCCTGCAGGCTCGAGAGAGAACAATTACTGAATTTGAGATAAAAGGGTACAACGAATGACAACTGCGAGGCTCGCCACTAAATTCAATTATATGGTCTGTGGGCAACACCACTAGATTCGACATTCCGCCTGAGATTTCACCACCCGCTCTCATTCCCCGACTCTTTTTGACGCACCCGTTGCGACTGGAAAGGCGGTCTAAGGGCTAAAACAGTTAGCGGCGACGCTTTGAAGGTCAGCTAATTAATATCGACTCGTCAGAAAAGTCCTAACGGCGGCATAAAGAAGTAATACACTGACCCGTGTTCTGAATAGAATCGCAGCAGAGAGGCTGATCAGTGCCGCTAGGATAGTAGTATATTAGCCAACTAAGTGAGTGCGGAAGTCAAGAGAATATAGTACCATTGCTGCGCATCTGCAGTAAAGCAGATCAACCCCACGTCGAGACCCTTGGTCACGTTGGCGTCCAGGGAATGGAGCTCATCTTGTTGTTTGGGCGTCAGCGCACTGAATTTGACGGTGGAGCCGCAGCAGGTCGGGATGCCCGTGCTGCAACTGGGGACAACATCCCGAGCATTAAATTTTTGACTCCGCCCCCCGTTCGATGGGTTTTGGGTTGGGTTTGGAATGGAGGGGGGGTTTACGCCAGCGGCGACGCTGGTGGCCAAGGCAATGGCGGCGACGAAAGAGATGATGGATTTGTTGAAAAGCATTGTTAAGAGAATGTGGTGTGAATTCTATTGCAGTAGTCCTCTGGGGTGTGTTTAGTGTGGGTAGTAGTGAGGAATCTGAAGGAACATCGGACCCCCTTTTATAAGATTTCGTCCACGACAGTGGGGAAGGGACAATACTGGCAAAGGCAAGTGCACTTCGACGAGACAAAGAGAGACCCTGAAACGAGGAGGAATTTGTCCACGGCACACATGTCGTCAGAGCTTGCCGTTCTACTTCAACTAAAATAAACGTATGCCGTTTGACACTGATCGTCTCCTCGGAGCAAATAGTATGATCCGAATATTTGTGGAGTACCCAAGCGCAGTCATAGAATCCCGTGCGATGCAGCGGACGTCTGCGGCACAGATATCGTTACAAGGACACTACTGAGCCAAGCACTTGTGCATTGAACTTGAAGCTTGAAGATTCAACACGCCGACCAGGGTTTGATACTGTATGTCTTCCAGTTCCAGCAGCCACAGCCACAGTCAGAATTTGGCCAAATGGTAGCCAGCGAGAACACATGGGTTGCACAACGGCGCCTGCACTCCGTTACTATGCTAGAATCGCACCGCGGCATTAGAGAGATGGAAACCGGTAAAGTAGAAACTCCTATTCATTGTATTCATTCAACTTCATTGGGAGTGCAGATCTTGGCAAGTTCATGTTTGAACCTACTGCATAGCACCGAGAACCGGCTGAACAGCCTTTGCGTTTCAGCTTGAGACAGTTGTTGAGAGACTGCGTGTCGTCAGTTCGAGTGGTTCAACCCTGGGAGGAAAAAGCTGCAAGGGAGGGAGTGAACAGTTGTTTTCTTCAATGATATAAGCAGGGAATTGGAGGAAGAACAGCTTTCCGAGTCGGTAGAACATGATGAGCTGAACATCATCAACCATCCCTTCTTGACCTCGTACCACCACCATCTCCCTTGTGTGTGGTGGTCCCCTCCCCTCTCCCCCCTTGGAAAACGGCACTTAGGCCTGAGGTAACCGCGATGATCCATCTACGGGGAGGCTTGGAGCCGCATGATCCGTAGACGTCGTAGGACCAGCAGGGTACGGTGTGTCATCCTGGGGCGGTCCTCTCTTTGGAAAACGGCACTTAGGCCTGAGGTAACCCCCGCAGGCCGTCCACCGCTCACAGACGTGGCGATGCGCAGGACCAGCAGGGTACGGTGTGGCGTCAAAGAGGATGCTGAGGATGGGAGCGAGCGATTCTGTCCCATCACCCCCATTCGCCTCCTTTCCCCCCCCACGTTACTTCCCCCCCCATTCCCCTCCCCTTCTTTTTCTTAGGATGGATCCTTGCACTCCGGCTACTGGGTTGGACAGCCAGTAGTCGCCACTCCTCTCGACTCCCCCGTTCTCCTGAGGGCCGCCATCCCCCTCTTTGCTCATTACACTCGCTTTCCCCCCTCCATGGGCAGGACCGTCACAACCACCCTTACTGTGCAACTTTTCTCTGGGCTACTCCGGTGGCCGTCCCCTCTTCCCCCTTCTGGGCGAGTTCGACATCCCTCGTGCCGGGGTTGGTGCGGGGCGACTCAGTCTAATAGGCCTTAGCGGGCATCTGCCACGCGGGCACCTTCTCTCTGACATGCAGTAACCGGACGCCGGGACCGCGGAGCCAGGGGTGGTCGGTAGCAGCTGACGGGTTGGGCACCCGAATATGCAGGCGGCCTGGCTTTGGGTTTTATGATACGCGGCGGGCATCGCTCACATTGCCCGAACCCTCCCCCACCCCCTTTGTCCCCGGTTCGTTGAAGTGGAAAAACTCGGCTGTTTGTCTCGTGGAGCGGGAGCTTGCTGACGTGGGAGCCTTCGACCGGTCTTGCGGGCCGTTTTCCCCCTTCCCTTCCCACCCTTCCTCCTTTCCGTCCCCCCTTCTTTCCAGGCATGCCGTCCCCCATGCCCTGAGGGTTCTTGATCGCCGTCTTGCACGCGGCCGACTCGTTCCCTCCACCCTTCACCCTAGGGGCGTCCTCGTGACCCCTTATCCTTTCATCTCCGGGGGCTTCTTAGCCCCCTATCATCCACCATCTCCGCCTCTTCGCCAAGAGGCCGTCTCTTCTCTGGGGGCGTCGTCCCCTCACTTCTACCACCTCCTGATGTGCGCGGCCTCACTCTTTGGCTGCGCCTTCATACCTCTCCGTCGCCTTCGGGTTTTACTTCCGGCCCCTCTGGGAGGGTCCAATCACACTATCACTGACGCCGTGGAACCGTCGCCCTTCATTGGGTGCGGATGAAACGTCGTCCACCTTCACTAACACACCCCTATTTAATGTGTCTAGTTCGCCAATCCTTTTCTGTCTCCCCCGTTTCCCCTTCCTTCACAGCTAGTCCCTTGTCCCCTCCCCTCTAGTGCTATCCCGATCACAGCGCAGACAATAGTCGTTGCGGGCTAATCCGAATGGAGAACGTAAGAATCGCCGAGGTTCGAGGATCATCGGGTGTTGGAGTGCCGGTATCACGGGTTGTCCGGGCCGTGGGAGTGTTACGTTACAGATTGGGTAGTAGTGCATTAGATTACTAGCGGCTTTGTAATTATGTTACTGCTCCGCTTTATAAATTGATTCAAAAAAAAAAAAAAAAAAAAGAACATCATCAACACGTTGACTTCCAAATCCGGGTCTGCCTAGCAGCGGGCCGCCACTTTCCCATTGGCAATCTCTTATTGACTCTCACGTGTGTCACGTTACGTAAAGACGCAGAGAGGTACGATGAGGCATCACCTAAACGTGCATCGATTGATACTCGAAGAAAATCTGGCAATTTTCGGTCAAGCAACTGTGGCTAGTACCAAGTGACCTCCTTGTTCAGTGCTTTCAGCGCTGGCTCCAAGTCCTCGTAGTCTCTAACAATACCATACACACTCTTCCAGACTTCCAGCACTAAAAAAAGTGCGAGAGGATGTTTTATACCGTTCGTGGCCGCTAGAGCCTAGAGCGGCTGATAGATTTTGCCCAATGAAGAGGACATGACGCTGACTCGGATACGTGCCTATGATTCAGAGCATAGCGACCCTCGAAACCGGAACGGGATCAAGATATTTATTGAATAACGAGAAAAGAAAGACAGAAAAACGGTTTGATATGTCACGGTGGATGTTATCGTCGGGGAAAGATGTCAAGGCGAAATATCCCGGTGAGGACGTGCACACTATCAGACTAAGCTTACATACGCTGACCGCAGTCAGGAATTTAGAGTATTTCCGCTTCTCTTGGTCCATAATTCCGGTGCGGGACCGGTGTTTCTTGCTGTAGAAAACAAATGACCGTCGAAACTAGCCTGCACAATTACTGAATTTGAGATAAAAGGGTATAACGAAAACAACTGCGGGGTTCGACGGTACATTCAATTAAATAGTCTATTCCACCGAAACCGACATTTCGCCTTATTCTCCGACTCTTGTTGAGACACCCGTTACTGCGACTGGGAAGGCAGTCTAAGCGCTAACGCAGTTGGCGGCCACGCCTTGAATTCGTCATGAGGGTGGGAAAGGACAAGAGTGGGGAAGATAAGTGCACCAGCCGTCGACGACGAAGAGAGATCCAGAAATGAGGAGTAGATTGTCCGCAGCACATGTCGTCAAAGTTCGGTGTTCTACCCCGAAAAAAAGAAGTATGCCGTTTGCTAGATCGTCTCTGAGAAAATAATATGAACCGAATATTTTTGTTGAGCACCCGAACGCAGTCATAGAATTTTGTGCGACGCTAGCACGGCACGGTGGCCGTTACTTAAGCACCAATAAGCCAAGCACGAATGCATCGAGCTTGGAAATTCAACACGTCGACTTGAACTTCACATTGTAGGTCTACCAGTTCCAGCAGCGACAGTCACCCTCAGAATTTGACCAAATGATAGCCAGCGAGAACGCATTGAGGGCGCAAGGGCGCCTGAGCACACCGTCACTAGAATCGCACCGCAGTAGAGAGATGGTAACCAGTAAAGCAGAAATTCCTATTCATTGTATTTATTTAAATTCATTAGGTGTACAGGGTCTGGGAAAGTTCTCGCGTAGACATGCTGCGTAGTACCGAGAACCGGCTCAACAGCTGTTGCGTCTCAACTTGAAACTGTGAGGCGTCTGAGAGATTGCATGCCGTAAACTCAAGTAGTTCAGCCAGACGGAAGCTTTCCAGTGGTGGCTTAGTGTGACCAGTTGTTTTAGAAAAAAGAGGGAACTGGAGGGAAAACAGCGTTCCGAATCGGTAGAACATGAGCTGAACACGACCGGTTTTTGTCTTAGATACATGCTCCAGGATACAAATGAAATCAAAAAAAAAAAAACATGAGCTGAACATCATAACGAACACGGAGCAGGTCTGATTACTGTCTGATTGACGTGATTACTCAGCTAGTAGCGGGCCGCCGCTTTCCGTGTCACTGCCACTCTTAGTCAGTTCCTAACTTAGTCACTGACGGTGTTGGTTTTCTGCCAACCAGAGACCCTATGTCGTTGTCGTTTTCCTGGAAATATCTGGCAGACACTAGATGAATTGCTCAGCATCCTGGACGAAACCTACCAGCACGCCCAGCTGGCAATCGATAAGGAAAAACGGGCATTTGCTCACCGGAGTCACCGCCTGTTTCGATGCCACGATTTCGGTTCGTGATTGGTTCCCTTAGCATACGGGAGCCAGCGGAAGTTATTGTAGCTCGGGTCAACGCCAGGGCTAACCCCAATTTCACTGCGGGTTTACGCGTTTACGCTCGGACCACAAGCTGTTCTATCGGCATGCTCCACTTTAGTCGCCGTCGTCCACCTCGGCGGCCCTGGGTGAGTGCCAGCCCACCCTCTCCCATCTCTTCCTCTTTTTCACTCCTGGAGCAACATACGCACGCGAAAGCATCTCTGGAAATGATTTACTCACAAGAGTGAGGCCCTTATCCTCAATCCCTCAGGCCTCAGCGCTCGCCCGGGGACTCATCGTGACCTTAGCTGGACTGACCATATGGTCACTCGGAGGACTGAAGCACGTCTGCGCTGACAATCTTTTCCTTGAATAGGTTACAATAAAGGCCAGCCTTGGTCTACGCTCACTGCTTCGCGATTGTGCCATTCCGACGGTACCGTTCTTCTCGCTCTTATCTGTATATCCCTCATCGTAAGCGCCAGTGACCATCTGTTATCTACAAGCGTCTTTATCTACTCGCCTCGCTCATCTACACGTCTCCTTTGGTCGACGCTCCCGTTCTCTCTTACCTCGTGGCGACCCATCTACATTATCAGCTTCTCGGCCATAGGCCTTACAACCAACCAGGAGGGGCCGATATTTTTAGGATCACTAACTGTACAGTCAGTACCACTTATTGCAGACCCCTATTTAACTGCCTTCGAATGTCTGTATGTATGCACCCGCGACTGGCTGTTCCCAGGCATGTGTCTCGAACACAATATTTTTGTTAAAAAAATCGGGAGAAGAATCGGTGGGGCCCACGTCTGTTGCGTAAACTACACCGCGCGTAGATAGCACCTGCGTTTCACCAACAACTTACAAGAGTACCGTGACTGTGTGATATTCCTATGATTCGAAAGCCCGGGCGTGGGACACTGCCTGGACCAAGTAGAATTAAATTTCGTTTCGGTCTCCCTTATTGAGTAGTGACTCGGATATGTTTGATAACAGAAGCCTGAGATAGTGACTAGATTGATCTAGTCACACAAGAGCGCTTCTAAAGGCCCTAATACCTGCCATTAGGTCCAACAGCATGGTTCTAGCGCTGTTGGAGTGTAGGGAAGCACTTTTGAGAGAAAGTCAATACTGCGGGAACGAAGTGCTCAAAGTTCACCGGTTCACCAGTAAGTTTTCCCAAAGGTGTTCCTTCAATATGTTCATGAAAGAGTCTACATGACGATCAACAATGTAGTATGTTGATCCTCCATATTCCGATAGTAGTATGTCAAGCAGTGGGTTGAGCCATCATCGGCGTCACATCTGGTTTGTTCGACCTTGGAAGTAAAGTCACCAATCTGTGTTTCTGTATTTCTGGTCCCTTCGTCCCAAAGTATCTCTCCGCCTCGAACGACCAACAATCGTGCCCGCGAATCCAGTGGGCCAGCCTCTCGACAAATGCGGCGACGATGGGTCCATCTCTGGGCCCCACGAAGGCAGCACCCGATATTGCGACTGGAATTTGGATAAAAGCTCTCCGCTGTATTCCGCGAGCCAATCGAGCGCGCCATTTAGGTCCACCCTTTTTCATTCATGACGACAGTGAGGATGTTGTGCCCACCGTGTCCCGCGGCTTGCTCGATATTATAAGAATACAAATCCTGGTTCCAGATCAGATTAGAAGGCATGCAGCGAAGAGCGGCATATATGCACGTTTGTGAGCACAAGGATATCCCCGGCCATGACGAGGAGAGACTCCATCGCGTGGTGTGTCATGACCTTGTCCGGGATGTCGAGGCCTAGCTCCACGGGAAAGAATGAGGCGAATGTGGCTGCAGTGAGCCTCCGGAGTTCAAGATACTCGTTGATGCCACGGATGTGCCCTCCATTTCGATCAGAAGCTTCATCAATTACTGCATAGACATATGCAGCAAATGATTTGAGGAATCGTCTCTGAGCCTCCTCGCTCGCTACTTTGATCGCATGTAGCCAGAATTTCTTAATTTATCCAGTATGGGATATAGGCAGAAAGATGGAGGGTAGACGTACTGTCGAGTGATCTCTCCGAGTCTTGACTCGTACTCATGCTGTGGACGTTCCTTGTGAGGATTTCTGAGAACATCCATGACCATATCTGCGCAGGTACGAGCGCTGTCTCCATCTAGTTTGTCGGTATACTCGTCATAAATGAAAAAGAGTGCCATTAAGTCACAGGTAACGCGGAGACATTCTAGTGATAGGAATTAGCACACCCGATCGTGGCCCGTAGAAAGGAGGTGACAAACCTTTATTGAGTAAAGGATATCCAAGGGAACCGAGAAGCGCTATAGGCATAATCAGTTATGCCAGTGAATGAAGCGGGAACGCGGGAACAAGCACCCACTCACCAAAGTTACATTTGTCAAACGTCTTCTGCGACTCGGCATCGAGGGCATCGAAATCATGGAGCCACTCGTCGAACTCTGGCTTTGTTTCTTCGTAATGCTGGTTAACGAGTCTGGGCCAGGGCCACTGAGCAAGGAGATCGGGGAGAGTGAATTGAGGAAGTCCAGAGATCGTTTAGTGGATATAGATGGGGAGGTAGTGTCGGAAAGGTTGGTGACGCCACAGTACAGGTGAGGCCCGGAATAAGGACTTATATACCCCAGGTGGAACCTAGGCCGTCATAGTAGCTGGCCAGATGCCAGATGCATCGCGCAAAGTGTTGTACGGAGATACCAATGTGATCGAATCACTCCAGCGGTTAGAAGAAGGCCTTCAATATATATATATATATAGACGTCCCACTGTCCACGGATATGAATAAGTGTTTGTGCTTGCAAACCTTCCTATTTGTAGACGTGTAGTGTGAAACAGAGAGCGGCAGGCTATATCCTCATCCCCAATCCTCGCGAAGGTCTACAATGCGCTGGAAGCCAAGATTGACAGTCTCACTGGACATTGTTAAGAGCAGGCGCTGTGAATAAAGCAAAGCTATTAGTAGACTCTGACAGCGGCAATGGCTGGGATGAAGTCAGGGCAGATGGACAACGAAAGCGCCCTGTCAACCAAATCTGCCATGAGCCGGGAAACAGAGCTGTCCTACTGCTGGTGTCCAGTTGTAGTAGGGACCACGGCGACACATCCTCCGCCGCGTTTCAACGAAGCACCCGGCTAGTACGGTTGGCGATGCCCAAGGCGATGATGCCGGAGCTTCATGTTCCGTTTTTCTCTTGCCCATCTCAGGCTTTTGGTTTTTGGCGCTCTTGCTGATGGGGTACAGTCTGTACTTGCAATACAGTATTAAGGTTACTCGGGTCAATCTGGGTACCGTGAGACAATCATGACTTGCTATTCCCAGCCTGGCTCTGGTGGAGTGCACACTCTGTCAGGCACTGCCACTGGGTCTGGGGGTACCAGCTCTGACACAGCTCTGACATATACCACTGTCCGAGATAGGTTCCACCGTTCTAATCAGTGACTAGTGACTGCTCAAAGTTGAATTTACTCACAAATGGGATCATATCACAACCAAGATCACGACTACGATGACAGCGATGACGATGTGGCAGTGGCGGCGGAAACGGCCCGAGGTCCAAAATGTGTGCTATTATGATATGATCAATGGTTTTAAGGTTTACGCGTTCTCCGTCTAGTTATCTCTTCTACTTTGAGGATTGTTGGGACTCCTGAAGAATTAAAGCCATGGTTCTTACGGAGATACCAGCAGTGGTGGTGATTTCATCATGTCCGATACGGGTTCGCTTCAAGAATGAACCTGTGGAGTAAACTCTCGTCGTTCTCCCATCGCCATAGTATCGTACAGCTGGGTAAGCTGCAGTAAGGTTTTTCTCGGCATTTTTTGTTCCACTGGGCTTCTGCAAACACCCCGAGCACTTCGTCCAGAAGTATAAGCGAGTACGACAGCACGTCAGCACTCGTATGACTCATAGTTCTGAGCCGCACCACGCTCGGGTCCCGCGCGCGTCCACATTCGCTCGAGCCAGAGGTCTTGTTCCATTGTCTCTGGCACTCGGAGAACTGAAGTGCATCTGGGCTGACCCGCTTTTCCTTGACTAAGTTACTGGAAGGACCAGCCTTATTCTACGCCCACTGCTCCACGATCAGACCATTCCGACGCCACCATCCTTCTCACTCTTCTCATCTATCTCATCCTCCTTCTCGTAAGTGTCAGTGACCATCTGCTATCCAGAAGCACCTTTGTCTACTCGTCTCGCTTGTCTAAACTTATCTTTTGTCGACGCTCCCGCTCTCTGTTATCTCATTGCGACCCATCCACATTACCAGCCTCTAGGCCGTAGACTTCACAACCGACCGGGTCGGGCTGAATGTTTCGGGATCACTGGCACTGACTGTGCAGTCCGACTGTACCACTTATTGTAGGACCCCCATTTAACTGCGTTCGAATGTCTGTGTGTATGCACACGCGACTGGCTGTTCCCAGGCGTGTGTCCCGAATACAATTTTTTTGTTTAAAAATTTCAGGAGAAGAATCGGGGCCCACGTCTGTTGCGTGAATTACACCGCGCGTAGAAGGCACCTACGTTTCTCCAACAACTCACAAGGGCACCGGGACCACTATGTGATATTCCTATTATTCCTATGATCCAAAGGCCCGGGCGTGGGACGACAAAGCGGTATTAAAATTCGCTTCGGTCTTCCTCATTGGCCCATTGGGTAGTGATATTTTTGATAACAGAAGGCTGAGATGATGACTAGATTGATCTAGTCACACAAGAGCGCTTCCCAAGGCCCTGATGTCGGCCATTAGGTCCAAAAGCATAGTTCTAGCGCTGTTGGAGTGTAGGGAAGCACTTTCGAGAGAAAGCTAATACTGGCATTGTCGGGAACGGGGTGGTCAAAGTTCATTAGCAGTTGTTCCCAAAGGTGTTCCATTCAATATGTTCATGAAAGAATCTACATAACAATCAACAATGTAGCATGTTGATCCTCCATATTCCGAAATAGTTTGTCAAGCGGTGGGTTGAGCCATCATTGGCGTCACATCTGGTTTGTTCGACCTCGGGAGTAGAGTCACCAATCTGTGCTTCTGTATTTCTGGTCCCTTCGTCCCAAAGTATCTCTCCGCCTCGAACGCCCAACAGTCGTACCCGCGAATCCCGTAGGCCAGCCTCTCGACGAATGCGGCGACGATAGGATCCGTCCCTGGGCCCCACGAAGGCAGCACCCGATATTGCGACTGGAATTTGGATAAAAGCTCTCCGCTGTATTCCGCGAGCCAATCGAGCGCGCCATTTAGGTCCACGCCTTTTTCATTCATGACGACAGTGAGGATGTTGTGCCCACCGTGTCCCGCGGCTTGCTCGATATTATAAGAATACAAATCCTGGTTCCAGATCAGATTAGAAGGCATGCAGCGAAGAGCGGCATATACGCACGTTTGTGAGCACAAGGATATCCCCGGCCATGACGAGGAGAGACTCCATCGCGTGGTGTGTCATGACCTCATCCGGGATGTCGAGGCCTAGCTCCACAGGAAAGGATGAGGCAAATATGGCTGCGGTGAGCCTCCTGAGTTCAAGATAGTCGTTGATACCACGGACGCGCCCTCCGTCTCTATCGGATGCTTCATCAATTACTGCGTAGACATAGGCAGCGAATGATTTGAGGAATCGACTCTGAGTAGCCTCGCTCGCTACTTTGATCGCACGTAGCCAGAATCTATCAAATATACTCAGCCAGTGGATATAGGCGGAAAGGCAGAGGGTAGACGTACTGTCGGGTGATCTCTCCAAGTTTCGATTCGCCATCTGGACGTTCCTTGTGAGGATTCCTGAGAGCATCCATGACCATATCTGCGCAGGTATGAGCGCTGTCTCCATCTAATTTGTCGGTATACTCGTCATAAATGAAAAAGAGTGCCATTAAGTCGCAGGTAACGCGGAGACATTCTAGTGATAGGAATTAGCACACCCGATCGTGGCCCGTAGAACGGAAGTGACAAACCTTTATTGAGTAAAGGATTTCCAAGAGCGCTGAGAAGCGCTATAAACGTGATCAGTTATGAATGAAGCGGGAACAAGCACCCACTCACCAAAATTACATTTGTCAAACGTCTTCTGCGACTCGGCATCGAGGGCATCGAAGCCACGGACCCACTCGTCAAACTCTGGCTTTGTTTCTTCGAGATGCTTGTTTAAGAGTTTGGGCCAGGGCCACTGAGAGAGGAGGTCAGGGAGAGTGAATTGAGGAAGTCCAGACATCGTTTAGTGGATATAGACTGGGAGGAGAGTGTTGGAAAGGCTGGTGAGGCTACAGCACAGGTGAGGAATGAGGGTTTATATACCCCAGGCGGAGCCTAAACCGTCATAGCCAAGGTTATAGCTGGCCAGAAGCCACATGCATCGCGCAATGGTGTTGTGCGGTGATGCCAGTGGGATCGAATCACTCCGGCGGTCAGAAGATAGTAGGCGTCCCCGGCCACTGTCCACGGTCATGTTTGTATTTGCAAATCTTCCTATTTGTATATGTGGAGTGTGAAACAGAGAACGGGCTACAGCCTTATCCCCAATCCTCAAGAAGGTCTATAATGCACTGGAAGCCAGCATTGACGGTGTCACGAGACATTTTTAAGAGCAGGTACTGTCAATAAACACAACGCTAGACTCAGCGGCGACAGAAAGGGTGAGGTCAGGGCAGACGGGCAACAAAAGTGGCCTGTCAGCCAAATCTGCCATTGAGCCGGGAAACAGAGCTGTCCTGCTGCTGATGTCCAGTTGTAGTGGGCACCACACATCCTCCGCGTTTTAACGAAGCACCCAGCTAAGGTCAGTGATGCCCAAGGTCATGCTGGAGCTCCCCTTTTGCATTACCCGTCTCAGGCCGCCGTTTTGGCTTTTACCGCCCTTGTTGCCAGTGGCACGGTACAGTCTGTACTTGTGCTAGTATTGAGGTTACTCGGGTCAATCTGTGAACTGTGAGACGATCATGACTTGCTGTTCCAAGGCTCTGGTGGAAAGCATCCTCTGTCAGGCATTGCTTATGGGGGTAGTACCAGCTCTGACATATACCACTGTTCGAGACATGGTTCGATACGTCGAGACAGGTTCCACCGTCCCAGTCAGTGACTAGTGACTACTCAAAGTTGAATTCACTCACAACTCGAATATCACAATTGATATCACAACTACGATGTGGCGGCGGCAACAGCCCGAGGCCCAAAATGTGTGCTATCATGATATGATCAATGCTTTACGCCTGATTTACGCCTGATATAACCACTACTAACCTCCGTCTTAGTCCGTCTTAGCCATCTCTTCTACTTTGAGGATTGTTGGAACTCCTGAAGATACATGTAAAAACCATGGGGCTATCAGCAATCCTGGCGACTCCATGATGTCCGATATGGGTTCGCTTCAAGAGTAAATCTGTGGAGTAAACTCTCGTCGTTCACCCATCGCCATAGTACCGCACAGCTGGGTAAGCTGCAGTAAGGTTCTTCGAACAATGCTCGGCATTTTCCGTTCCACTTGGCCTCCGCAAACGCCGAGCACTTGGTCCAGAAGTTTAAGCGAGTACTACAGCACGTCAGCACTCGTATAATTCTTAGCCGCCTGTTCGCATCCAACACCTCCATCAATACAGTCCACAGAGACTAACTCAATCTTCGTGTCATCACCGCTCGTCGTTGGCGCCAGGTGATAAAATCTAGCGAATCGAAGGGCGGCTCAGGCGTGTGTACGCCCACCCACCCCGCGGTACGCCTTGAAAATGATATATCAACTTCTGTGCGTGAGAAGAGGGGTGGTGGGGCTCACCGTTGTCTTCTATTAAGTATCTTGGTGTCAGGTTCTGTTTCTACACCGCACGACGCCGGGTCCCGCGCGTGCATACATGCCCTCAAGCCAGAGTCTATAATCTGTCCTGCCCCTCGAGTCCACTTCTCCAAGCCCATAGCGCTCGGTTGCCGCCTCAATAGGCTCGTTTGCGACGAGGCCTGCCTAGTTCAACGTGGGCAGTACTACCGCACGCCCAGGGTGACGGCCGCGATGTATAAGAATGCGTCAGTGAACGGCCCCACGCAAATGTCGAGCCGCAGACCTCCCGAGTTGGTGATGATTGGTGGAGCCTGGTATCACGAAACAATGCCAATATTGCAAGATTTTGATGGGGTCCTGGGTGCTCCACTCAGGACCGGGGCTCAGGGCTACCTTGTGACCGGGTGGACTCACGAAGTATGATATGCACCGGTCAGCGGACTGGCAGGTGACTTTAAGTTGCATTCGGTGACTAGAAGTCTAGATTCCACGCCTCTCGAGAAAATTTATACTCTAATAGTATCGATGAGTCAATCACATCCTGTCTCTACCTTGAGTTTTGTCAGGAGAACACTTATCCCATCTAGAACGAAATGGAGTGGACGGACATGAACCTCTGAGTGTGTAATCCCAGGTCCTTGTAGTTCTTAACTTAGAATCCATCATTGACGTCATGAGAAACAGTGCATCTGGGTCTACCAGCAAGTCCGTAAGATACACGCACGGGCGACTCTACATTTCAGTTCCACTTGGCCTCCGCAAACACCCCGAGCACTTCGTCAAGAAGTATAGGCGAGTACGATAGCACGTCAGCACTCGTGTAGTTCTTGGCCGTCTGCAGCCCATTAAGCACCTCCAGCACCTGGCTTTCAATAAAATCCACAAAGACCAGGTCAATCGCCGTGTCATTGCCGCCTGGGGGCGGCGACGAGCTGATAAAGTCCGGCGAATCGAAGAACGGCAACGGCGTGTGCAATGAATCGTCGCCCACCCCAGGGCACGCCTTGTAAAGAACGATGGATTAGCTTCTGTGCGTGAGGAAGAAGGGGTGGTAGGGCTCACGTCTTCGGTCACGTATCCGAGTGTCAGGTTCTGCGCCGCCGCACGTCGTTCGGGTCCCGCACGCGCATACATACCCTCAAGCCAGAGCCTGTATCGCGTCTCCACGTTCCCACGCCCGTAGCGCTCGACTGCGGCCTCAGTAAGCTCACGACGGCTGTTCGCGCCCGCCCCATTCAACGCGGGAAGTACTGCACTCGCGACGCCCAGGGGAACGTCCGCGATGTACAAAAATGCGTCGGTGAACGGGGATGCGGTCAGCTGGTCGTTTTTCGTGAACGGCCCCGCATAAATGTCGAAGCGCAGCCCCCCGGAGTTGGTGATGATGATATTGGAAATGTTGGCGCGCGTGTTGTTCACCGCCAGAGCTGTCGGCAATACTTGATGTAAGGTCCACATACGCGTTGCGCGTGCAAACCACCACATGCCACCACGTTCGGCCATCTCGGACTGCTTCCACCACGCCACCTCCACTCCACGTCCACGTCTATTGTGCTCATCTGTGTCCGCCTGCCGTATTGTACTTGTAACACACCGTCTGTGTCCTGTGGCTCGTCTCTCATGTATTTAAGACTCGGCTTTCTGTGCTTTGAATGTATCCTTCTCTCCTGCTGTTCTCGAAAACCGTCTGTCCGACTTTGTGTGAAAACGTCGATCCGTACATCGCACCCGCGCCGATTGTGTCTACGTTCTCGCCTACCGCCTCCGAATCGCATCTGAACTACATTGCCTTTCCTCTCTTCCTCTCCTCTTGTCTACGTCTTCCCCTTGGGACGACATCTCAAACTCGCACTAAACCCTTCATTGATCTACAATCAGGCTCAGGATTGAACCGTTTGATGGGAATGGGTTCCCCGAGAGCGTGTAGTCTTGGGGCGCTGTGCCGAACTGGAAGGAGAGGTCGAATCGGGCAGCTAGCGCTTCGAGTCCCGCGGTGATCATACGGCCCTGGGATGTATCGAAAGACGAGTCGCGGCGACTTGTGTGGTACTTGCGAGCGATAGATTTGGGAAACGACGCGGATCCCAGAAATATTCCATACCTCGTAAGTGACACGGTTTGGGTCAAGGTAACGACGGTTCATAGTGAGGTTCTGCGTGCTACCTTGGTGGTCGAGATCTACGCCTGAAAAGAGACCTCGTCACTGTCTCGTGCAATAGATAGGATGAAAAGCTACCCACTCAAGAAGCCTGTCCAAGTGTTAGATTATGACGCAACCAGCAATGACGATTCCTTACCAACGGTTTCCATATACCGGCCGCTCTCGAGAGCCATAGAACGCCCGTCAAACTGCACTAACGAATGCATCAGAGACGTAGGAAGAACAACGCGCACGTTCGTGTGCTTACGGCAGTTCCGGATATGGGTGTGGCCACCGAGAATCAGAATTGGCGTCGTCGGGTGTACAGCCCGGATGGCATTGAAGATGATAGGCCCTGAACGCAGCCCTTCAGTACAAATTAGCTGTCTTTAGCGTCACGAATCCCACAGTTGTCCCGTGCCACTGGCATATGGCTTCAATCGGCAGCGTTCAGTTACAAGACGTGGAAGTGAGCTACGGGAGTTTACCCTACAAGGAGGAAAAAGTCGGGTTCGTCCTTGATCGCATCCGCGAACTTGACAGACGTAGGTGAGAGCCTTTGAGAGCGAAGAAGATAAGGCTCACCCAAGCTTCTTTCACCATGTCTTCCACCTTTTGCACAGTAGTATTATGATCATTCCCGGTAAAGTCGTAAAGAACGCCGACAGACGTGACCGTGTGGCCCCTGCGCACGCACGTGAAAATAAGTCGCTGCCAGAGCCCACGGTGTGACACCCACTTTCGTGTCTTAAACTTGGCGAAGCGACCTGCGAATAACACATATCATCAGGACCTGAGCACCGTCATGACCAGGTTGTAACTAACTTCCGACAGGCACGCTGACCGGAGAGCCGTCCGGGCCCGGAATGGTGATATTGACATTTGAAGAGAGGTACCGGCCGGGGTATTTTGGGACAAAGTTCTGGTACATGTCGAGCGTATTCGCGTATATGTATAGCTCGTGGCTGGATCCGCCGCGGCCATGAGTATATGAGTCAGCTCTGCGTGGAGGAAAGACTTTTGTGGAAAAGATGCGTACTTTCCGATGGTGAGCAGGTCATACGGCAGTTGGGAGAAGAATTTGTTGGACTATGCGTGGTCAAGCAGTGACGGAAGGAAGATGGGAGAATTCGTACATCATGCGCGTCGACACCACCAGGCGGGAATCCGTCCGAGAGGCCAGTACCTATTCGTAAAGTCAGCAGGAAGGAGAGAGAAACACGTCGCGTACCATCGTGAAGATCGCCAGAGTCAACCAATAACAAATCGACGTCTTTTTCCTATTCTGACAAGATGTCAGTTTTTTGACAAATAAGTGAAAACACGCGCCGCACAATTGCAATTTTCTTCATGTGCGCCACGAAGGACGCAAAGTCGCCGAAATCCCCACTAGAAACGCATGGCACCATGAGTTATGCGGATACCGTGGCGCCCACACGCACCTGTAGTTAGGTTCTGGGAAGGATGGCTTCTGGTGTCCTAGTAACCAGCCATGGGTGTCCGTGGTATGGATTATGTTGACGTCTCCCCATACGAGTGGACGCGAGGCGGGGTAAGTGGAGAATGGGGCTCGGCGCGTCGTGCGTGTTCATGCTCTGGGCAAGCCACGCCTGGGCCCGCGGAGGAGGCAAAGGCAGCTCCGAGTCCAAGAGCAAAGGTGATAACGCGCATCCGGGCTGGGAAAGTTCACGGACTCCCGACGAGTGTTGTTGGAGATGGAGAGGAAGGACGGCAGGGTGGTGTATTTATATATAAAGTTGGGCATGTCTTCTATAACGAACGTGTACCGAAGATTGAATGGAGAATCACCCTTACCTGTCGGGCACCACGTCCTCCCACCTTCTCTAATACCAAAATAGTAATGTACATGGGCCACTCGCAATTGAACTTCAATGTCCCCTCACACACATAATTCGATATTCGTTGCACAACCAAAACGAAATTTGACTTGCAGGCGAAGGCAGAGCTGGCTCAGCGTTCTAAGTTAGCAGCAAAGCCTCACGCCGGGCATCCCCGTAACTTTGAAACTCCGAGCGTAACATCCCGAACGTAAAGCTGATACTGTAAATGTTCCGGTAAGCCTTGGACATAACCATGGAAGTGGACGTTTCACTTACCCCATCTCCTAAAACAGTACCAAGGAAACTACGTGTTTGGCATAGGCCTGTCGTGAAGATGTGCAGCCTCTGACTCGAGCTGATGTGGGGTCGGGCTCTGGTCGATCTTCGCGTCGGCTTCATCGCCATCATGATAGTGGAGTAACGAAGCAAGTATCAACTTCTCATGGTGCAATGCTAAATCTAACGGGGTTGCGCCGTTGGAGTCTTGCGCATTTACGTCCGCGCCATTGTCTAATAATAGCTGTGTGGCATCTACAACAGTTTTTTTTGAGAAATATGCGCTTTGTGACACCATGTGCAACGGGGTCTGGCCCTGGGAGTCCTTCGCGTTCGCATTCGCACCACAGCCGAGCAGAATCCGCGCGATACCGACATTTCCGTAATGAGAAGCCAAATGTAGCGGAGTTGTCTTGTGCTTGTCTTGTGCGTTGACATCGGAGCCGTGCTCCAGTAATATACGTGTGATGCCGCTGCCGTCATGCCTAAGATCACCACTCCCTTTAACAACCAAGTGCAAAGGGGTCCGGCCCAATTTATCCTCCGAGTTGGCAGTTGCACCACGGTTGATCAGCACCCGTGCCATTTCGACCCAGCCATAAAAAGACGCCAAGTGCAATGGAGTCAGGTGGTTCTTGATTTGCACATTCACATCTAGATCAGTTAAACGCTGTGTAAGATCAATCTAATTAGTATCTTGAAGATAATACTCACATTCAATATCTCGGTATAACGGGCCCTCGGCCCATTTCTTCACTGAGTTGGGGTCTGCGCCATAATTGAGCAGGAGCGTTGCAATCTGAGATGGGCCAAGATTGGGCTGCGAAAATGCCGTGGCCGTTTGATACCAAGTTTGGTTCTTATCTGGCGCGCTGAAGTCCACGGCACATTGAAATGGTCGTTGTGCCACAACAAGACCACGTTCCCGAAAGCTGTGGTGACCCCGTGAATGTGGTTGCACTGACTCGGAGAGCTTGCCTACGTTGTTCCCCATAATGTCATCTGTGTTAAGCTCAATAACGTTTTGCATAAGCTCGTACACAGCCTTACCTATTCCCAGAAGTAACGAGGTATTTTTGCCTGTGTCTTTCCGGTTCACCTCTACGCTATGATCCAGTAATAACCGCGAGGTATAAACGAAATGACTCTCGTCGCAATCCCGGCTTTTTGAAAGTATGAACAATGGGGTCTCGCCGTTGACGGTCTCCGCATTGGCATCTGCGCCATGCTCGAGAAGGATCCCTGCGAGCTTGAACCGATTCCGGTATATGGCTAGATGTAACGGAGTGGCGTTATCCTCAGTTCGACAGCAGTTCACCTCTGCACCATGCTTCAATAATAGCAGCGCGAGATTGAGAATATCCTTTCCGTCCTTGCTTTTGCTTTTTGACAGTATGTGCAACGGGGTAAGGCGGTCTACGGTCTCCGCATTGGCATCTGCGCCACGCTCGAGAAGGATCCCCGCGAGCTTGAACTGATTCCGGTGTATGGCTAGATGTAACGGAGTGGCGTTGTCCTCAGTTCGACAGTAGTTCACCTCTGCACCATACTTCAATAATAGCAACGCGAGATCGAGAATATCCTTTTCGTCCTTGCTTTTGCTTTTTGACAGTATGTGAAACGGGGTAAGGCGGTCTACGGTCTCCGCATTGGCATCTGCGCCACGCTCGAGAAGGATCCCTGCGAGCTTGAACCGATTCTGGTATATGGCTAGATGTAACGGAGTGGCGTTGTCCTCAGTTCGACAGCAGTTCACCTCTGCACCATGCTTCAATAATCGCAGCGCGAGATTGAGAATGTCGAATTCGTCCTTGCTTTTACTTTCTAGTAGTATTTGCAACGGGGTAATGCGGTCTACAGTCTCCGCAGTTGCATCTGCGCCACGCTCGAGAAGGATCCCCGCGAGCTTGAGCCGATTCTTGCATATGGCTAGATGCAACGGACTCGGAGTGGCGTTGTCCTCAGTTCTACAGCAGTTCACCTCTGCACCATGCTTCAATAATAGCAGCGCGAGATCGAGAATATCGCATTCGTCCTTGTTTTCGCTTACTAGCAGTACGTGCAACGGAGTAATGCGTTGGACGGCCTCCGCACTGGCATCTGCGCCACGCTCGAGAAGGATCCTCGCGAGTTGAAACCGATTCCGGTGTATGGCTATATGTAAAGGAGTGGCGTTGTCCTCAGTTCGACAGTAGTTCGCCTCTGCACCATTCTTCAATAATAGCAGCGCGAGATCGAGAATATCCTTTTCGTCCTTGCTTTCGCTTTCTGACAGTATGTGCAACGGGGTAATGCCACTGTTGTTCTCCGCATCGGAATCTGCGCCGTGCTCAAGGAGGATCGTCGCGAGCTCGAACTTATTCCGTAGTATCGCCAGATGTAACGGAGTGTCATTGTCCTCGTCTCGACTGTTAACCTCTGCACCATGCTTCAATAATAGCAGCGCGAAATTGAAAATATTGCATTCGTCCTTGAGTTTTCTTAGTGACAGTATGTGCAATGGGGTAATGCCGTTGACGGTCTCCGCATTGGCATCTGCGCCATGCTCGAGAAGGATCCCCGCGAGCTTGAACTGATTCCAGCGTATGGCCAAATGTAACCGAGTGTTGTTGTCCTCGAATCGTGTGTCCACCTCTGCACCATGCTCAAGGAGAATCTGCACCGTCCTAAAACAGCCCCGCTCCATTGCCAGAAACAAAGGTGTTTGGTTGTCGTCGTCTTGTCTGTTCACCTCCGCGCCGTGTTTGAGTAGAAACTCCATTGCGACGAGAAGGTTATCGAGAAGGTTATCTTCTAGCATCTCGAGAACCATGAGCAGCATAGTGCTTCCCTTCTCATCCCTAACATCAACGTCCGCACCATGTTTAAGAAGGAGCTCGGCAACTCCGACATGACCTTTGGTAATTGCCGCAAGCAGTGGAAACTTGTATTTTCCACCGAAAGCATTGACATGGTAGGGGTGTTTGATGACGAGGTGCTCAGCCAAGCCATAGAACCCACAAAGCACAGAATAATACAACGGATTTCCTTTCTCCGAGCCACGCGAAAGGCCCCAGTCTATGTCACATATCCCGATCCATGTCGCAAAATGAGGGTTTTCGGGGTCAAAGAGGGTTTCCATCCCATCCTTGACGCGAGAGGCGACATCCTCAAATTGTGCATGCTCAACCCAGTGTACAGCTGCGTAGTCGGCCAGTGAGGAAGATTCGACGCTCTCTTTGTCCGAATTGATAAGCAATCCGAGACAGGCCTGCGTGAGGATGGTGTGTGAGGATCCGAGACGAATGTGATACCGAGAGATATCCCCAAATGAGGACGCAAGGCGATTTGAAACCAAAAATTCCTTCACGGAGAAATGGGAAAACTGGACAAAAGGACGGCCATAGTTGTCGATGATGGTGACCAGACTTGAGCACGTGAGCAGTACGGCCTGTGTCTGATCTTCCAACCGCAAAGCTGGACGGTATTTCGGAATCCCTCCTTGCGCTGCATCAAACTCGAATGCAAGCAATTCTGCGAGCTCCTCAACACGAAGCGGACGGACAGCTACTACAAGGCACTGCAGCATACGATGCGCATGTGTTTGATTCGCCTGGGGGATCTGACTGAGCACCCGCAAATAGGTGTCGTCCAACGATTTGGGTAACTGGTCAAGCGTTTGTCGAATACTTGCTGGGAGACAGTGACGCAGCACCTCCAGCTGACAGAACACCCATCGGAACCTGTATCGCTAAAGATAACAGGACCGGTCACCAAGAATGGGGAGATGTGCTTACATTCCGTCAGCTTTTTTAGACAACTCCTCGACAACCAGCTCCCTCTGATCACTCCGCCATCTCCCCATCTTATTGTCCGAGTAAACGACCTTGCTCACGTAGTCGGAGATATCCTTCATTTGTCCACTTTCATCGTGAAGCGAGACAACGCTAGCAGCCAATGGCCCAAGGACGTGTTTGATATCGACCTCCGGGCGGCTAGTAACACAAATACGCAAGTTCAGAAGGCCCAGGCGGAGAAGGCCCTCCAGAAGGTTAAGTACAACTTCGCGTGGGGTTGGAATCCCGGAAGAGTCGGGACACTCATCAAGTGCGTCAACGATAAGATAAGTTGGCTTCTCTGCGGCAACTGAGAGCATTTCCCGAAGACAAGTCTTCAAGACCTCATTGCTGGGTTGTTGCGTGCCCTTCCCATGTGTAGAATAGATATGGGAGATTATCTTGCAGCACGGGACTGAGTAGGCAGAAAGTTGAACGAGAAGGGACTTGACAAAGTTGCGTGGGTCTTGTTTTTTTTCTTCGTCCCGAAAGTCAAAGTAGAAAAACGCCAAGGAAGCTTTCCCAGCATCGCGTAATGATATAACATGTTTTATGACGGCAGAGCTATAGTCATTATGAGTTTTGGTCGTTGACTATGATAATTGAGAGGTGACGAACCAGAGAATGCTCTTCCCAGATCCCGCTACGCGAAAGACCATCAGGTTTGATCAGCTAAATATGGGATGAGCTTACGTTTCCCGTGGATCCACAAGAAAGAACCGATTGACATCCAGTCCTTGAATTTCGTGCCTTGTAAGAACCACGTTGTCGATCCCTCGGATTGGACCTCGCACGCGGTGTTGTAATTCGTGGATGGGTCCGGCGGAGAAAACCATTTGTGAATGTCCTGTCCTATCTGTGCCCCTGGTAATAAAACTCAGTCACTACGACGGACGCGATACGGATGGGGGGTCACTGACACTTTACTTCTTCCACGTCGCACTTTACCTCTCCTACATCGCGCTTCACTTCCACAACGTCGCACTTTACCTCCCCTACATCGTGCTTCACTTCCACAACATCGCTCATAATTTGCTGCATAGCTATGTTGGCTTTGTCGGCACCTAGGAAGACGAGCGTTTAGTGTTGTGTTCGTGACTAGACGATAGCGCCGCGTTACCGTCTTTGACCTCCGTGGTAGCCTTCAGAACCTGAGCTATCGCCATTTGAAATTCTTCCTGTATCAGTCTATCGAGTCTCTTTAACGCGTCCTCAATATCTGTCCTCCCTAGTAGCTTCCGGGCGAATAGCTCTGAGAGGACATGAGTGGTGAAGCGTGAAGGTGTCTTTCGTCAAGATAACTCACTCGCTCGTCGTCTCCTTACTTCTTTGGTCGCGATAGAGAGTATGGAAAGCAACTCGATCACGATCTTTACGAGCACCTCCGCCATTTTCGTAGTCAGCGAAATCTGAGTGTAAACCTCAAGGCGCTTGAAAAAGCTCTCGATGCGTTCAAAGAGATCAATGATAGCACCGTGGCTCGCTCTGGCGTCCTTAGCCGCCTGTAAAATTTCCGTATTAGAGTAAGGTAGTCTAGGAAAGGAAGAGCGAGAGCACGGACGCCGAGTAGGACCCCGATTCCTGTAAAGATCACTTTCGCAGGAGGGAATGCCTTCGCACGTAACGTCGACATCCTCACTTCGAGTCGATATTCACAATACGCACCAGGCTAACTCCATCGCCAAGAGCGTCCGAGAAGATGAAGAGTACATTGATCAACGGATCGATCCATTTCATCAACTTTTGATCGCCCGATCTCTCGAAAGCTTGGGCTTGATCCCGAAGTATATCGAGGACAGAGTCGACGGACCCGCAGGTTTGCAGTTCAGAAGCGAGCCAGATGGCCTGAAGGTCTTCTCCGGTCTTCTTCTTGTACTCGGCCAAGGCGGCATCGAGCATCGATTTAAAGTTTGAAGATGGGTCGGCTGCTTGAGAAGGGTTAGTAGATGAAGACATGATGCTAGAGGATTGGTATGAATGGTAGTATATGAGAAATAGTTTGAGTACGCGGAGAGTCGAAGAGGACTGGAAGCTCGAAAGACACGAGGCGAACTCGTGCCTCTTGTTCAGCGCTCAGCTACAAATATTCTCACGCTGCCTCATCGCCTCATACGCCTCATACGCCACACCCTACGCCCTCTCACGCGCGAAGGGTGAGAGAGAAAAGGATTCGTTTACAATCAATTCAGATTCTACGGTTTGAGAGAATGTGAATGAAAGGCGATATGAACGATCGGAAAACATGTTATTTTTTTATTT